>JAQBSW010004770.1:0-65007 GCA_029291075.1 Eudiplozoon nipponicum
TTGCGAACCTAGTAACAAAATAGTTCAGTTGTGACCAAAGGGATAAACCAAAGGCAGCATGAACGGAAAGTATAATCTCATGCACATTCGTTTCGTGCTTACTGGCGAATCATCGGTAGGAGCCGGTATTACGCCCTTTAACCACTATATATTTGGTAGAAGAATGTGGAATAATATATATATATATATATAAACATATTTACACATATATATATATATATATATATATAATATATATATATATATTATATATATATATTATATATATATATATATATATATAATATATATATAACTATAAATAAAATATGCAAGTGTAGAAGAAAATAACCACTTTAAAATGCCTGTTTATCGTAATTAGATATTAAAAACCACACCTGTCTCAGACTGTTGTCCATGTAAGTGACAGCTGGTCCACGAACAACATCCGAAATGGCTGTTGCTCCCATTTGCGTAGTATTAGGTCCAAATCCACTACTTCCGGCCGCTCCTGATCCAGACGAGTATGCATTACCAGGAATTACAGCAGTATTGTTGTTTTTGCTGCCTATATGCGCCAGACCTCCGTATCCATAGCTATTCCCCGAGGCACCAACCACAGACATAACCTTAGATTTCAGTTCGTGAATACGCCCAGTGCGAAGATGAGGTGCTGATTCCGGCACCGCAGGAAACTGTAACCAGTTAGGCTGCCGTAGAGCTCCAGTGATTTGGAGTTTTCGCGACGCCTCCAGACTGCCAGGCGAGTAGAAAGCGTGACTAGGCAGAAAGGATGCGCTGCGATTTGTAGTCATACAACCGGCATTAGAGTGCGTTGTAGCGTTATTCACAGCAGCCAAGGCTGAAGCAAACATTGACGACGATGCAGTGTTCCCGAGTCCACGTCGAATTATCAAATCTGTCTCATCACCGGGTGACGAATTCGCACAAACGCTGAGATGGTCACTAGTCCTGTCCAGTAAACTACTGTTTTTCATTGAGTCGCCGATAATACCTTTCATGGAATTCGTGGCAGCAACAATAGAATTTGTATCTGCACATGAGGGGCCGAAATCACCGGTGCCAATCCCACCTGTGAAAGCGGACGGATTATTGAGCTGCTGTGTTGACCTGGCTGAAAACAAGTAGGAGTTGCTGACCTTGTTAGAGTTGTTGGCAGCATTGCTATTGTGATTGGTGAAAATGTTGCTTGTAACACCGCCGGGAGCACCACCATTACCGTTGAATGTAGTCACTTGAACAGTTTTAAAGGGTAAATGCATTGATTAGCGCGCATAGACAAGTTGACCAAAAACAAGGTAGAAACCGGTCAATTATTCAAAACGGTGTTATTGAACGCTCACTTATTCTTTGTGTACTATACACACAGTCAGTCGCATACCTCACCATCAAAAGGGGATTTCTTTAAGTAATTTTAAAAATTTCTTATCTAACCATGACTTATTTCCTTTAAATAAAGGTTACGAGATTTAGATAAACACCAATCCAACTTTGGAGTTAACCGGTCGTCGAACAACATCGCCAAACTACCGCCAGTCGCACGCACTTTTGCAATGTTGTTCGACGACTGGTTAAATACAAAATGG
Organism: Eudiplozoon nipponicum; assembly: GCA_029291075.1. Classification (NCBI taxonomy): domain Eukaryota; kingdom Metazoa; phylum Platyhelminthes; class Monogenea; order Mazocraeidea; family Diplozoidae; genus Eudiplozoon; species Eudiplozoon nipponicum. Next base: position 1,587 of record JAQBSW010004770.1, read on the forward strand.
GATTGGTGTTTGCTTCAATCTCACAAACTTGTCTTATAGAATTGTTACCACCACCCGCGCAATCAATTAATGATTAACTGCATAGCTTATTTTATTTCATATCTTAATAAAGCTTCTTAACTTATTGAATAGGAGTTTTGCGTCTTTTGTCCCCATCCTACCTATTCCTGACGACCTGCTGACGCAAGCTAGCCAGTCCGGGAATGGTAGCGTGAACCTTGAAAGCTCTAAAAGGGACAGCCATCAACGCGTTTCATGTGAAGCCTCGAGTTTGGTATAACTGCGCAGTAACTTATTGTTTAACGTGTAGTGACGGAATGAGAGCATATCAGACGCAAAGGACAAGTTTCGGCTGCTGAAGGAAACTTTGGCCACTGGCACCTGGGCAGATAGTGCTCATCAGCCTTGGTTAACATACTATCTAAGAGAAGGTAATCTCCGAATACAAACAATCCTCACTAGGAATGGGCGATTTAGTGTTCTATTTCAGACCACTTTTTTAGCTTTACTGCGGCTGACTCCTTTTGGAGGACAAGCCGGCTCCTGAATATTTCAGACCACATATAACCATGAACGACTTATGGTTATATGTCAGTGAAACATTAGTCACTTTTGGCTTTTTTATGGCTGTGTATGATGATGATGACCATACCTATTGAGATCATTGTAGTAATACGAATAATGTTACGAATAAATAATTAATCTGACGCGTGAAACGGGCAAATTAATGTCTATTGACAGCAATTACATGCAGATTTATGTACATGTGAATCAATTATATTTAGCTATGTATACAAATACACGTGCTCATGTGTGAAGTGCACCTATTTAATCTTATGACGCTAACTGTTATTAACAAGTCTATCCTGATTACAACCTGATTGGTTTCAGTTGAAATTTATCACATGCATTGGTCATACGGATTTCTAATTTTATCATGCATAATGGCATGTGTTGATGACGAATGTTTCTGAATAATTGGTCTCTCCCCACCAGAAAACGTGAGGCCAATCTCAGTTACGTTGTTTTACATGGAGTGTATAAAACAAATAGTCTAACGCATGCAAATAGTAAATTCTTATTCAGCCACTGTAGTCTCGCTTAGTTAGATGAACATAACAGTTACGGAAATACACACAAACACATGTAGTACGTATCTATCTAGATCAGTCTGAGGTATAAATGTTATGGCCAGAGATAACTTCACGCTTGCTTCATTAGTTTGTTTTGTAAAACTTGTGAGGATGGACCAACGGAAGGGGGCTGCCGATAACATAGGCGCCTAAAGAGCAGAATATGTAACTGCCCTTCTTGAGTATTGTTCCGTTAAACGCGATTCACGTTCCACAACCAGATTTGATGGTGAAGCACAAGAAAAGCTGACGGCAGCTGATCGGCTCGTAAACGTTACCCTAGAGATAAGTCCCTGACGCTGAGCTGGCAGTGATTTAAATCAAATCGAGCAATGCATAAGGTTAAAAAGTTGCCTAGACCTTGGGTTGCTATGGGGTGTCTGCTTAACACAAAAAGGTCTTGCAATATGTTTGAATTCGAGACTGGATATTTAATAAAATAGACGTATAATTCAACTGCACCATTTTTCTAACACAGCTGCATTAAGAAAAATACTACTTGATGTGTTGTGACTAAGTAAAATATGCCTGACAATGTTGGAAAATTTTAATCGATAAATCATGTTTAAACGAGTTTGCTGTCGACTCGCAGTAGGGTTCCGTTCGGCATGATCTTAACCTCCAAATAAGATTTGTCCACACAGCCTGTTCACGAGGCCTCTAGCTTTTTACCGCAACTGGTGGACATTTCTTGTGCACAGCTAATGGCTATCGGCTTCGACATCACCCATAAGAGAGTGCTATCTCCGCTAAATTATCAAAACAATGTGTTTCAATTGCAACCTTACAACAAGGTCGTGAAGTCATTTAATCGGTGAGCACGTTGTTTCCAAGATGGGGCTTGATGAACTGCGCCATAAAAAGCTGAGCTGCAAATAACACCTTCGCACCTTGATCATGGATAAAATATCTCAGAGCTGTGTGTAGAATTTGAATGAGTTTTTATGCTTCGACTATGCTTCAAATTCGTCATCAGCACTAAGCCAGCATTCTTCTTTATCCGCCGCGTGAACTTTAGCAACATCCTTGCGCAGCCGACGAGAGAGTGAGGTTTGCTTTAGTTACGCAGCAGACGTGGGATAAACAGCTTTTGTCTTGGTAGAGATAGAAAATATGATTTTAGCTTATACGATTTTCATTGTGGCGCCCAGATGCTGTTCGACACGCTATTGGCCGTAGTTATTGGTGGCCGACTGAAGCATTGTCGCCCAATTAGGCTTGCTGTACATATGTATCCATTTTCAGTGCATGGATTTTCCGATGAAATATGGGCGATCGCGAGGAGCAGAACTTCAATCTGATTCAAGCGGCCAAAATATGGTTGCCTGGTCCATCGTGCGCTATGCCGGATGGCATCGATGGTAGTTCAATGGAATGCCGTCGTCGTTTCTGTATTGGCTACATCACCACACATTTGGGCAAGATGCCATCAATGGTGCAGAGCGCATGGTAAGAACTCGAGTGTAGGTCAATAGAGGGCAATCATTTGCTAACAAAAATGTTGTCCATCTGGACATGATGACGTGTCATCTTCACGACTGTATGTTCAATGTCACTACACTTCGTAAAAATGCTGCCAGCGATGTCGGGTGTCTGTGCTGGCAAAAAAAATTGAGGCAAAATCGCAATGTAAGCAGCCAGATGCCGGCGTCCCAGCTATTTCTATGCAGGGTTCATCGCTTATAGCTTGGCGTTGAAAGCAACGGCAGTCATTAGGCCATATGTAAAGTCCGACAAATTTACAAAGTTTTGTCCTGATCACAGGCTTGGTGGTCTAGAGTTTGTGCGTCCGCGTTTACGGCGCTAAGAACTGCGTTGCCTTCGTGGAGCTCGATGTTGACAAACAAGGAGCACGTAGATCGAAAGTTAAGTAAATACTTTGTCGAGAAGAGGAGGTAAGAAGCGTCAGGACTTGCTTGACGGGTTCACTCTTGCATAAAGAAGAAGAAGAAGAAGAAAGGAACGCTTTCCTCAACATATTAAGTCAAATAGACAACTAAATCAAATTTCGGTCACACGAAGACAATCAATATGAATAGTGTGACTGTTCAGCTCGCCAGCCCTAAAGTTAATGAGAAACGCAGTTCAATAGCTGTTATAATAGCAAACCCTTGCGGTTAAGCGGCATACGAGAATCAGCAATGTCAGCTGGACGTCTACCGTGCGATTTTTATTGGATCTTCTACAAAGGAGGTAGCACAATTTCTTTCGTTCTTTCAATTTTCCCTACCGGTCGTACATGTGAGCACAGTTTTTAGCTGTGTTTACTCGACGAGCAATAATGTGCCTACCGACTAGTTTTTAAGTCGGCCAAATAAGACACCTCAAAATTGAAGTGGCGAAAACCTGAAGGAATCTATCTGCAGACAGGTCTTGACAATATTGCCTTATTGTCGACGTTTGCCATTTATGCATAAATTTTCCATTTTCCAGCAGTGCACATGGTTTCGCTGTTCTCCGATTGAGAGCTTTAGGTTAGAACAAACTCCAGTTTCGCATATCAACATCTTCATCACAAGGTGTCCAACTTCAGGCTGACTATTAAGATTTTTCCATGCCTTAAATTCGCGTGTTAATTCGTCGCAGAAATGGTGTCCTTACCGGCCGGTTTGTCTATCCTACGCTGGTCTGTTCCTTCAGGCATCGCTGATAGGCAGCATCCAGCTGATATCGAATAATTTGCACAGTCGAGTCAACAATGTAGTTTCAGATTGGACACAGCCACTATCTTTTTAACTTCGATATATAGATAATCATTGTCGGCTCTCACTCTCTCTCTTCGCTTAAACAAGCATTGATTGCGCGTGTGGTGGTAACAATTTTTTAGATCAAGTTTGCGAGCTTGAAGTAAGCACCAATCCCAATACGTGTAACGTCAGTCACACGTATCGCCACAAATCAGCGTTTAGCTTCGGGCCGAACTAGATTGGCATATATTGCACGCAGTTAGTGGCTATTTGCAGCCTCTATTACACTTTTAACATTCGAGCAGCAAAGTCAGTGTACGCCAGTTCACCAAGCCGGCCACCGCAACCGACCTCTAGTCCGGAGAGTGTCGCGATGACGACAGCAAACACTGCGGGAAGCATCACGAGTGTTCACCGAAAGTCAAGGTATAAATTTTTGTAAAGGCAAATTAAGCCATGGTCCGGTCCAGTAAGACAACTTAAAATAATTAAACGAACATTGGTTGCGCGGGCGGTGATAACAATTATTATAATCAAGTTAGGGGTCTTCATATAAGCACCTGGCACATTAATTACTTACATGCATGTCAGTATTAAATAAGAATTGTATAGTCTAGAAAAGGCAATTCATCCAGTAGACCGGTTTCGTCCTTATTGGGAACTCATCAAGTACTGGCCAGAATTTGCCGCGGACAGGATACGAACCTGGGCACGTCTGCTTCGGAATCTGGTGCTCTAACCACTGAGCCACCCTGCCACACACTACACCACACACAATTTTCAGTTATAACTTAGTTAGTCTATTTTGGTTAGTTGGAACTTCGGGTCTAAATAGATGCCATATGAGCTCCACCTAAAGGAAAAATAGACTAACCAAGTTGCATTAGTTAGTATATAACTGAAAATTGTGTTCAGTGTAGTGTGCCGCAGGATGGCTCAGTGGTTAGAGCACCAGATTCCGATTCAGACGTGTCCAAGTTCGAGCCCTGTCCGCGGCATTTTTCTGGCCAGTACATGATGAGTTCCCAATAAGGACGAAACCGATCTACTGGTCATATTATCTCTTCTACACTATACAATTCTTAGTTTACGATAAGTTTATTTTTCCATAAACCCACCAGTGGGATAAATATAACGCAAAAATCAATAATACAGACTCACAAGCAGGTAGCCACATCGACAACTTTCTTAACAGCTGAACAACTCTGATGGTAAATAATAATGCTATTTAATTGTTCAACGGTTTTCTTCATGGTTCATAAGACTAGACGACGATATGGCTTCCGAGCCTGTGGCAATGACATGTGTAGCGTTATCTTGAGCACTGCCGATAACAAAAGGATACAGTAATCTCTCCTTGACAAAAATGTCAATTCTGATGTCCCACTCGAATTAGAACACGGTCGTCAACTCATGTCGTGTTAGCACGCCCTAGCTGCATAAAAAAGTCATATTAAGACGTTTGGCGATGCTAACTCCATATCATCGAAGTAGAATCGCTCTAAACCCGCGCATAGAGGCGGTCCTACTGGTTATTGTAATCTTCGAGGCTGCTCTGGGAAATCCGACTATCGGTCGTGGTCCCATGCGCCATCGTAGCGCATAGTTCAGGAGACTTAGACCTCCATGTTCTGCGTCTAATAAGACAACTCAGCGAATCGAGTTTGAATTCCAAGAAGGAACGTTTAATGCAAATAAACATCAGTTTTTATGCAGACAGTTAGCAGCCATGCTGCACTGCGTTGCATGTGCAGGTAAGAAATTTTTTACAACCAAACTCAACTAAAAACAAAGCTCAATTAAATCAAGCACGTGAACAATCATTAGTTGGCAACATTCTATAGCTCAGCAGTCTGGCACATGCATCTACTCGCCACCAACATTTCACATATAATTAAACGATGGATCTTACTCTGTTTATGAGACGGCATACTCCAGACTCGTTGGGGCTGCGAATGCTGATGCAAACCGGACACTTCTAACAAGCCACTTCCATTTAAACCAAGACCCTCCGTTTGAATGGCGAGTGCTGAAGAAAGAGTTGACATCCCGGGGCTTGATCCGCACGTTAAAACACCAGCCTGTCATTTGCCAAAAAAAATTGATTTTAAGATTAAGCGAAAGAGACATGCCTGCCACACGCCGCAACATAAATGCCATCGGGAATTAATATTTTATCGTTAAATTATCCTTGGTCCGTAGCCATATTAGTTTCAATATATAACAGTTAAATACCGTTTGTTGCGGAGAACTAATATCTATGCAAGTATGTATTAGGTGTTGCGAGCCTAGTAAGAAATTAGTTCAGTTGTGACCAGAAGGATAAACGATGAGATTATACTTTCCGTTCATGCTACCTTTCGTTTACGAAGAAGAATGTGGGATAATACGACGGTACAATCTCGTAGACGAATGTGTAAACCTGCAATAGTGAAGCTAACATTATATAAAGTCTAAGACAATGCGACTTCAACGCTAACTTCCACTATATAGTATATATACCGAGTCTGTAAAGGATACTAGCACTATGGCTATTGTGTTAGTAACCGATACCAACATTATTGTACCGAAAAGGTACATGGTACTAACACTATGGTTTCCGTGTCGGTAAACCAAAGGCAGCATGAACGGAAAGTATAATCTCATGGTTTATCCTTCTGGTCACAACTGAAATAATTTGTTACTAGGTTCGCAACACCTAATACATACTTGCATATTAGTTTCAAGTCTGACGACCTGCAGATACTTGATGCTAGACATTCAATAGTCTTGCCAGGTGAAAAAGAGCACTAGGTTGCACATTATAAAAAGGGAGTGGTGGTTGAAATTTAATTTTCTTCACTAAGACGGTATACTTACCACGGTCGTCGATCAAAATCTATCTGGAGAATCCAGTTTTGAGGGTCCAGTAGACATTCCCACCAGTACCTGAAACTTGCCACATGCCTGGCAAACTTGCTCTTGTTCCGTCCTAACCAACTTAATGTTAAGTTTTAATATCGAAGTAAGACATAACTGGGGGCTTCAAGTAATTAAGTATTTGTCACATCCCTAAAGCTGAGGCCAGCAATATTCTATCATTATAGGCATGATTTGCACAATCCTGAGGTTGCCAGGCACGAAGTTTTGTCCACTATCTATGTACGTATGGATGGTTTTATGCATACACCTGTATATATTCCCCGGCGTGTAGCCATCGGAATTTCCGTACCGCACAACGTCCGACATTATCGCTAGACCCCAGGGGAACTCTTCATGCCCAAGGGGACCCAGATACAAAAGGACGTGCATGAGCTAATTAACTAACGTAATCAAAAGAAATTTGCCAAAAAAGAGTGAATGAGACAAGCTGTGGAGCTCGTCACAAAAAAATACGTCGATACAATCACTTGCGCCCACTGCCATGATAACAAGTTGTTCAGTTCTGCATAAAATGTGTTTATGGTAAATATCAAAGGATGTGTAAAGAGCAAGTGACGCGGCAACCGCAAGAATTTTCGGCTGATAAAGAAAAATGTGAACCAACTTCATACATCCTGTCGCACTCCCAAGGTAAGTCATTAGCATTGTTACTCGTTTTTTAGATTCCTGTCAACGAAGCATTACAGCATATTAATCATAAGCAAAGATTAGGATCCGACTAATTCTATTCGGTCACTATTTGACGTGCTACCACCGTCAAACATCGCTAAGGAATACCGATTATGTTAGAAAGAACACCGTTTGAGACGGCTATTTACACTTTATGCTTATAAGGCCTATAAGATAAACCCAATGGATTCTGGGATCGCAGATGTAGTCCAGCTATCTCGTAGCTGGCTACATTTTATCGCATTATTGGTCACCTGAATACAGCGTTCCCCATTTTCACTATTCAAGAGACACTACAATCAGCTCAAAGCTTTGTTAGTTTAATGTTAAACATGGTCAAGTGCAGAGAGCTATTAAATTCTCCCTTATTGCCATAAGCTTTCGTGTAACCCAGCGTGTACGAGAATTCGATTTTTGTTTATTTATAAACGTACATACGTGTGTGTACATATGAAAGTATATCACGATGATGGCAGAATTAACCGTAAATGCAAACTACTACACAGAGCTGCAAAATTGGAAAAGCGAAGCAATGTTTAATCACCTGCGATTTTTGTGGATTATTTTGCGTGTGCTGGCTTTGAGACGAAGGCAGTTGTTGTTGCTGCTCAAATCCAACAATCTGTTGCTGCGCTTGAAGCTGATCGAACGACGATGGGAAGCCTGTCTGACGTCTCATCTGAAAACCACTGCCGGACGAGCCAGATAGCCCATTCTTCTGTCCCAACGCTGCCGCAAGCTGAACATCAGATGTTGAAGAGCTGTTCATGAAAGAACCGGCACTGTTCGCTAGTTTAGCGAGACCAATCGTGTTTAAAGTAGGTAAGATGATATAAAGTCGAATCAAAATAAATAAATTTTACACTCGGTTTCCATTAAGCTGGAGAAGATCTTAAAGATGTTATTATATATATATATATATATATATATATATATATATATATATATATATATATATATATATATATATATATATATATATATAATGCTACTTCAAAGCCAATCCAGAATAATTACCATACACATATAATCACTAATTAAGCTACTTTATCAGCTGTTTAATAAATGGATAAAGAAAATAAAGACATGCATAACAGGGCAGATGGACGAAACACAAACCTTAAAACATGTTTGCGAGCTTGAAGTAAACACCAATCCCATTTTGTATTTAGCCAGCCGTCGAACAACATAGCAAAACCACCGCCAATCACACGCACTGACGCGTTTCGACATTCCATGATCATCATCGGAGTACGACGGCTAACTGACTATCGAGGATTAAACCGCATTGAATATATATGGAAATCATAGTTAGATATACGGCTCTCACCTCTAGCAGTCTTGCATACAATGTACTTGACAGGAAATGTCGCCTGCACTATTTCTATGTATTTATGAGCATTAAATTTTACAGCTTTCGCTATATATATATATATATATATATATATATATATATATATATATATATTATATATATATATATACACATATATATATATATATATATATATATATATATATATATATATATATAGGTAATAAAATTAAACAAGAAAACGAGAAGTTGGATCAGGAACGCAGACAACATGTGTGATGTAGCCAGGCTAGTTGACCACTGCCATATGCTCAATGAACAGAGGCACAACCCAGTCATAGCCAGCCGCAGAAATCCCGCTCAAGTTTGATCGACACAGGCAAAGCATATCTAAGTCTTCAAAGCTTTAGAAACACTTGCTTTTGTTTTGGTAAAACCAATCACACCAAGTGCAGGTCAGGAGCTGGACTTTAATTGTCTGACACTGTTTGTGATGCCGGTTATGTGCATGCACAGCATCGATTAAGCCTGGCATTGTCTAGTGGGTGTCACATTTCTATCGCTCCATTTCCAGTTATATGTAGCCCAATATATTTCTATGACAACGTCCTACCATACTGGTTGCGTCTTTACTCATACTAAGTTTGAACAAAAGTCCATAAAAAGTATTTAAAATCGCCCTTCTCTATTAACATACTCATATGTAGGTTTATTACTGCACGCCAACCTGTTCACCTGCCCGGTGTATATGTGCGTGGTGATTTAAAGCAGATGAATAATTGTAGCCGTTCGCGCACCAATTTCCACGAATAGTAAGCGTTACAAGCGAGACACTCTCCATTTCATTAAATTAGAAATGTTATCTATCCATCTATCAATTTGGTGTTGTGCAAAATGAGAACATGTTAATGCAGAAGTTGTTGAACAGGGGTGATGCTTCACTGACGCCTAACCACGGGGTTCATGGTTGTTGGTGGGCTCCTTTCTAGCGTGTTAAACCGGGTACTGACTAAGGATACAATCCAAGAAAGCCGCAAAAAAATGACAAGAAGTGATGATATTTCACTTATGGGCATAAACTCACCTGGAATTATGCGTTCGGGTGTCCTGGATTTCTGCGCATGCATGCGTGCAAGGCGAAAGAGCATAACGATGACTAGCATTTATAATGTAATAGTAAATATCATTTTTTGTTTTCTTAGCTCCGAACTAATCCAATTAAGCTGCGCAATCAGATTGAACGAAGCATCATGTAATTAGCATGATTACTTTTCCCCGGAAATTTAGGCTCCACACAAAGTTTACTATCGCACGGCAAACAATGTGCTTCCCTTAAAGGTGAGACACAAGGTGTGAACAATTGACACCGGCATGGTATTTTCAACATTCCACCTGAAAAGGAATGCTAACATTCCAGATAGCAGAGTGCAATGACAGCAATGCGCCCAAATGATTGCAAGGTAGACGCGTGATAAAAGCATTGATGGCGTATTCTACGCGAGTATCAGCAGCCAAAAAAAAAAATACGTTTCAGATTTGCATTATCGAAAGCTGATGTGATATACCTGCTGAACTAACAGCAACACCACTGTTGCCGTTTAAATGGACGCCGCCGAATCGATTTGACAGGAAAGCGGCGGCGGCGGCGGCGGCAGCAGCCGCACTAGCCGATGAATCAGCACGAGTTGGCTGTGATAAACCACCACCTGATGATGACGACGATGACGATGATGCTGCGGCTGAAGATGACGATGATGGCAAGATTAAACTAGCCGACTGAACTGACTGCTTCAGCAACGTCGAGTTGCCGTTATGTATCCCGCCAATGGCCAAGGACGCAGCTGTTGTTGATCCGGCATTGACTAGGTTCTTGAGTAAAGTGGAGTTGAACCCAGTTGCTCCACCGCTTGACAGACCACCATTGTCGACGGACGCGGTGGCAGCATTCGAGTTGCCGACGGACGCCGGTCCGGCCGCACCGTTTGATAAGTACTAGATTTGAGAACGATAGGTAACCAGATATTGGTGTAAATTAAACTTCACTTTTAACTCGTCAGTGTGGTGGGAACCAGAACAGAATGCCTTATGCACAGAGTGACAAGATGGAGCGTAACTAAAAGAAAACTCCTTGTATATACGCCCTACGGAAAAGGCTTGTGTACTAAAGAGAATTTATGCCTGTTGTCTGCAGAAACCAGGAAAAAGAATGCAGGCTCACTTGTTCTAGTGTGGAGTACATCAATTGCCGACAACACATGCTGCATTCTAAAAGAGTGAAACGTTTTTAGAACAGAAAATCGATGCACAAACCGGTATCATTAACTGGTGTCGGTATACACCGGTACGTGTGCACTAGCTACGGGAAGTTTCGCAAGACTTCGGCTAGTCACGCTATTCTAGAATCCGTTCAGATTCTGACTAGATCACATACCATGGACTCTCAATCGCCTTGGCCAGCAGGTAACATATGCAGTGGAAGAGGCCTAGTTTACTTTGGCTCAAATAAAACCCTTTAAGCGGAAGACAAATCTTCGGTCATTTAGGCTATATGTCAAAACTGTTACTGACTAAACTGCGTAAAACGCGTATAGTTCTGTTGATTTTTATAGTCTGTTTTCGGTGTATTTAGAAATTACAAATTGGTCGGAAACCCTGCATGATATGGCATGGAGTTGAGCTGAGTGGCGATCTTGTTGCAGATTTCTATTAGAATAATCTATTTTAGTAGGGCATAAACAGCTATGGGGTTTGGTCTTGCTTATGACGTTATACAGTGAAAACCGAAAGATAGCCGTGTTGCTGAGTTTGTCTTGTCTTAAGGCTGAAATGGCTATAACGGTGTTGTGTAAATGTTTAGTTTGTCTCACTTCTGTGTGTTATCTAGATAAATATACGCTTAGCAAATAGGTACTCCCTCTTATAAAGCTCACTAATAACGTGAATGCCTCAATTATTATTTTTGTCGATATTTACAAAAATTTGCTTGTTTTCCTTATATCTCTTCTTATGGCTATATGGCAGTGAAACCTTAGTTACTATTGGCTTTTGTATGACTGTGAATGACGCTGATAACCTACAAATTAATTTTTCACGTGTTAAATATCATGTTATAGACACCAAACGCTTCATATCATTAAATTTGCGTGTGGCAGTCTCCGAAGGTGATAATTAATAACTTGGTTCAGGTTTCGCGAAACAGTAATTGTACATCCACTGCCCGTAACCATTAAAATTCGGGCCTGACGACCGGCGGGCACAAGCTAGTCAGCCCGGGAATGTTAGCCTGAATCTTGGCGTGTCTAAAGGGAAACAGCCATCATCCCGTTTCAGGTGAAGCCTCGAGTTTAGTCTTACTGCGCAGTGACTTTTATTGTTAAATGTGTAGTGACGGAATGAGAGCAAGCGTGTCAGACGCGAAAGATAAGTCTCGGCTGCTGAAGGAAACTTTGGCCACTGGCGTCTGGGCAGACAGTGCTCATCAGCCTTGGTTGGCAGACTATCAAAGAGAAGGAAGACTCTGAGTACAAACCATCCTCACTAGGAATGGGCGACCTTGTGTTCTTTTACAGGCCACATATAACCATGAACGACTTATGGTTATATGGCAGAAAAACATTAGTCAATTTTGGCTTAGGTATGGCTCTGCATTCACTGCCTTCCTTCCTACTCCGAATATTCCGGCGTCTGGAGCTGGAAGCCGCAATATTCGGAGTAAGTCAATGGACTTAAAAGCCTAGTTTCGCAAACAAGGACAAAGTAGTTAATCATAAATGACTGTGTAGTAATTTAAGAATATAATCCTAACAAAAACAGATTTGTGTCAAATAAAAGCTTAAAACAGATATACAGCTAAGTTAATGCTAAATGTATTCATAGAAGATACTTACCATGCCGTGTTGTGCATTGAAAAGACTTGAACTTGATAAAGAAGTCGGGCTATCCCACTGACCAATATCATTTCCCAATCCACCTAATCCACCCATCATCGCCGCTGTACTATGACTGAAGGAGCCATGGCGACCAGTTCCCAAAAAACCAGCGCCAAAATCCATCAACGAGGATTGTACAACAGCCGCGGCATTGTTGCTCGCCGGAGACGGTGAACAACTGGCCGACGCTGTGCTAGTCGTCACAGTTATGGGCATTCCAGACGATGCAGCAGAAAGTGTACCATGCGATAAACGCATAGTTCCTCCGCCACCAACACCATTGCTATTAAGCCCACCGGGTGCCGTTCCGGACAACTGAAATTGGTTGTTCGAGCCTAGATTAAACAACTCACTACTGGACAAACCGGAGCGAAGCAGTGATTGTGAACCTGAAGCTGGCGAGAAAGAAGGATGAGGGAGCCCAAGTGACAACGGATGTTGCAGTGATGTAAATTTACGCTCGCCTTTTGATCCGACAGTGGAAAGCCCACCAATGCCAGAGTCTGTGAAGAAATCGCTGCTCTGCAGAGTAAGACTTGCATTGTTAACAGAGTTCATATTAGTAGATTTAGCTGTCAGATCACGCAGGGCACCAAACCTATTGAAGTCGTTTGTGGAGCCAAGTGAAAACTCTTGAGTCTGAGAATGATGGGGGTTGTACTGCTGTTGTATATGATCGTAGAAATATTGATTCGGTTGAGCTGCATCTCCACTATTGTGGGTGCTTCGACCCGAAAGGCTAAGCTTTGTCTACAAAAAGCATTGAATGGAAATTTGAAAAAAAAAATAGACGGAGATGAAGCAGTACTTAATAATTAATACTTCACCACCACATAAACATGAAAAATCGAGACAAAACTAATAAATAAAAACAGAGATTTGCCGGAGAATGATTAATTGAGGGCAAGATCTTATTTAGATTCACGTCTACCTAGGTAACACAAAAAAGGCAACCAAGACCTCTACACAGGACAACCTGAATTTCCAACTTTAAGACAGAGCGATATCGGCAATTCAGATTCGTTGCGATTTTCACTATATCGCTTTATTGTGTATGCCCATATGAGTTTTGGAACTTGTGCGAAATCGCTCAGTGTTAGAAATACTCATTCCACATAGACGAGGCTTAATATATCTAAAATCTTCGGTTAATTTATTCATATGCCCCTCAAGCATGCGAACCTCTACACAGGACAACCTGTATTGCCAACTTTAAGGCAGGGCGATATCGGCAATTCAGATTCGTTGCGATTTTCACTATATCGCTTTATTGTGTATGCCCATATGAGTTTCGGAACTTGTGCGAAATCGCTCAGTGTTAGAAATACTCATTCCACATAGACGAGGCTTAATATATCTAAAATCTTCGGTTAATTTATTCATATGTCCCGCAAGCATGCGAACCTCTACACAGGACAACCTGTATTGCCAACTTTAAGGCAGGGCGATATCGGCAATTCAGATTCGTTGCGATTTTCACTATATCGCTTTATTGTGTATGCCCATATGAGTTTCGGAACTTGTGCGAAATCGCTCAGTGTTAGAAATACTCATTCCACATAGACGAGGCTTAATATATCTAAAATCTTCGGTTAATTTATTCATATGCCCCTCAAGCATGCGAACCTCTACACAGGACAACCTGTATTGCCAACTTTAAGGCAGGGCGATATCGGCAATTCAGATTCGTTGCGATTTTCACTATATCGCTTTATTGTGTATGCCCATATGAGTTTTGGAAATTGTGCGAAATCGCTCAGTGTTAGAGATACTCATTCCACATAGACGAGGCTTAATATATCTAAAATCTTCGGTTAATTTATTCATATGTCCCGCAAGCATGCGAACCTCTACACAGGACAACCTGTATTGCCAACTTTAAGGCAGGGCGATATCGGCAATTCAGATTCGTTGCGATTTTCACTATATCGCTTTATTGTGTATGCCCATATGAGTTTCGGAACTTGTGCGAAATCGCTCAGTGTTAGAAATACTCATTCCACATAGACGAGGCTTAATATATCTAAAATCTTCGGTTAATTTATTCATATGTCCCGCAAGCATGCGAACCTCTACACAGGACAACCTGTATTGCCAACTTTAAGGCAGGGCGATATCGGCAATTCAGATTCGTTGCGATTTTCACTATATCGCTTTATTGTGTATGCCCATATGAGTTTCGGAACTTGTGCGAAATCGCTCAGTGTTAGAAATACTCATTCCACATAGACGAGGCTTAATATATCTAAAATCTTCGGTTAATTTATTCATATGTCCCGCAAGCATGCGAACCAGTTATTCTAAGAGGTAATTTTCATACATTCATATCAGCGCTTAATAGACGAATTGCAATACATTCCTAGCCTCGAAGGTATCCACAGCACAAGCTATTCAGCCCATAATGGTAGCATGAACTTTTCCGGGTTGAAAAGGGACACAACCATCATCCCGGTTCATATGAAGCCTCGAGTTTGGTCTAACTGCGCAGTAACTTTTGTTTGTTAAATGTATAGTGACGGAATAAGAGCAAGCGTGCCAGACGCGGAGGGCAAGTCTCGACTGCTGAAGAAAACTTTGGCCACTGGCATCTGGGCGGATAGTGTTCATAGGCCTTGGCTGGCAGACTATCTAGGAGAAGGAAAACTCCGAATACAAACCATCCTCACTAGGAATGGGCGACCTAATGTTCTTTTACAGTACAAATTTAACCATGAACAATACGAATTACAATGTTCGCTTCTTATGGTTATATGGCAGTGAAACATAATTCACATTTGGCGTTTGTATGGCTGTGCATGATGATAATGATGATGACAGCATTATCTTCCCTTTCAGAAGATGATCTTAGTACCTAGTTTAATCAATCGAGTGCTAAATCTCGAGGTCAGCCAAGAATTTTGATGCAGACGATTATGTGCTCCGCGTTCGCTTTCTTCACTACACAAGGACCGAACCTGAGTATAGAATCTTGGACTCCACCCCAGCCAACATGCTGTAATCCTCGACACGTAGGCGAATGCGTGTGCGTTGTCGGGTATAGGCTTGTTCCTGTTTAGCACTTCTGAATATCTGATATGATGACGTGATACCAAATTATGTAGCAACGCGAACAAGACTTCTTGCGCTGTCTTATCGTCCAAAATTGCTACTTCAAATTGGCGACTAAAAAGTTCAACCATTGTTAGGAATAACTTTTTGCCGTTAGCTTCAGACATCTCGACAATGTCTATATGTACATGTTTGAATCGTCCAGTTGGTATCCTAATATTCCGTATTTCGGTTTTAGTATGTCTTCACACCTTACAGGTTTGACACTTGGCACAGGCTCTTACCCAAGCCCGTGTCGTCAGACATATGCGGCCATACTTATCTATCAGTACATAGTCGAATGGTGGCTTTTATAGATGGATGTCCAAAATCTTTTAAATGTTGAATTCTTTGGCGCGTAACTCCAACGGCACATATGGCCGGGTTTGGTGGTCTCCGGACGTTTTGCCAAACAACCACCTGTTACCCAGGAGCTTGCGAACATAGCCGGGTCTCTTAGCCATAATTGCTCTTATGCATACATCTGAGGAGTTCGACACGATTAACATGCATCCTGCCGGGAAAGTCAAAATGGTTGAGCTTATTATCCAGAACTCTAACGTGAAACCTTGAGCTGACACAAAGGCTTCAAACTTGTCAAATCAAAATTGTAAACCACTTCACATCTAGTGGTGCAAATGTAAGTTTAAATTTCTGATAAAGACTGGAAATAACTAATCGATAAGGACATAAACAATGACAAGGTTGTGTGCTGCCAACTGAGCACACTAATCGTTTCATCTACACAACGTCGTATTTTTTTAAACTCTTATTTTCATCTTGCCTGATAGATTACGAATGCTGACTTGGCCATAATGGTGTTGTGGAGATGTTTAGTTGCCTCTTTTCTGTGAGTTATCCTAATAAATTTACTCATAGTAACTAGGTATTCCTTCTCTCTGCTTCTCTCTCTCTCATAAATCTCAATAATAATTTGTCTGATATATTATTTCTGTTTTCATTTATATATTTTTCACTCCTTATGGTTATATGGCAGTGAAACATTAGTCACTTTTGACTTTTGTATGGTTGGATATGATGATGATCATCATCCAAGGAAGATTGAAGAGTAATATTTCTGCTTGAAACTTTTCTATATTAAGCATAATTTTATATTGAAGTTTGCTAGTATAAAGCATGTCCCTTTATTAGAACAAATTTGCATACTAACTCTTAAGGCTAGGCTGATACCCTCAGCACTCTCTCAATAATTTTATTGTTTAAGTTTTGTGCCTCTGCAGGATTATGCTCTAACATTAACATCAGCCATTTATAGGGCCAATAGCGGGTGTTCGGCTTCGAGAGTAGTCACTGCAATGTGCTTCATAAATAAAACCAAACCTCGCAATCAACCCTGCTCAACTACAAAAATGAAAGTTAAGCTGATGCTACGAGAAATCTGCAACAGGAACACAACTGAGCTCAACTCGATGCTATATCACGCAGTGTTTAAAACAAAGAAATATGAAGCACATGTGGACCCAATTCTAGTATACAAACAGCTTCTATACAGCACAATTTGATTGCATGACAAAATCTGTCAAGTGTTTCTAATGCTAATCTGGTGTTGTCTGCAACAACGATTCTTCACTGGGCGACTGAGTTAAAGACATAAGTAGAACGCGTTCGAGCCAACGCATCTGATGGAAGCTTATTTGTGTGCCTTACGAGAAGCACATGTTGGCTGTGCCTAAATTACGTCTGCAGATGTCAGCGTTGCTTGTTTGTAGGTGGTAACCTAAGTTGGTTATATTTCTTAAACGGTGGTTGAATGCCTGTAAATGTCTAAGATCTTCGGCTGAAAGATCAAGTTTCTCTAGCATATAACTGAATATGCTATTTTTATGACAGTGGGATACTCGTATTTTCTCATAAATGGCAAAGGTAGGACACAGCAACCCCAGCTTTTGCGAGTCTCATATTCACCTCGACACCGATAAACATTCACCAAGATATGCAAGTATATTAACAACGTCCGGATCTTCACATGGAAAGCAAAACGTTAACGTGAGCGATTGGTGACCCTTAAATATTGAGGTTGTGAATTTTATAACGAAAGACGGAATGATGATTGTTTATCAATTCATACTCATCAACATTAGAGACGTCAATACGAAAGCAATTAATAAATGATGCTTGACTGTCAAATAACCATGATAAAATAAATAAATAAAGAATAAATACAAACACAATAACAATAAAATTAATTTAACAAAAGAGAGTGATTTATGAAGTTGAGGATCTAATTCAGGTGGAGATACTTATCTTGATAAGACGCAGTAAGTTTCAGACAGATCCTCTTTTACACAAAGCACATCATAATTGCTTTTTTGCAATAAGTAAGAATATTTCATCGATATTTCTTACTAGCTTGAAACAATAACGAAAAATAATGAGCTATAAATCAAGTAATTTACTGTCTTTGTTCTAATATCATTAGCTCCTTAAGCATTGCAATTTACGACACAATGACTCCCGAAACTCAGCAATACTTACATGCAACAATAAAATGGGCCGGTCTAGTAAAAATAGAAATATAACCAACCCGTTTTAGGTAACTTTCCGGATATGGTTCTAATTTACAAATAATAATATGTCCACTGCGTAGTGATGGCAATATAGTATACTTGCCAGACTGAGTGCGTTTAGGCTAGTAAAATAAACTTTACGTACGTGGTAGGTTTAAACGAATATCAAACGCTACCAATTTCGCAAAAGAATAAATCTAATTCATCAGCCAATCGAAGCTATCAGGTGTTGCAAAGGTAGAGGTATCTACAATTCTAAAACAAGCGATAATACATAGACCTCGAATGAGCAGGAGATAAGAAAATACAATTAAACACAAAGTACATTGGCCAAGATGTTCCCGGGAAATAAAAATTATTGTAAGTAAGAATACACATGGAGTTAATATGTATTTACTTCGATGTTTCCTTGCCTTAAAGTTGACTACCTTATGATAGTGCAGTGTAGAGGATTAGTTTGCCTCATTTCTTTGTGTAATCAAAGTAAAAATACTCATACGTATTAGCTAGATACTCCCCCTCATACATGACTGTCTTTTAATTATTTTTAATCTGTCTAAATTAATATTTTTTAATTATGACTACTTTAATTACTTTTGTTGTCTTTTCATTTTATTTCATTTCTTATAGTTATTTGGCAATACAGCATCAGTTAATACAGACATTTCTATTGCCTTCCTTAATGATGATGATAATAATACTCATTGTAATACATTATATGGTTAGTGGTAAGAATGATTAAACAATCATATAGTATATATATATATATATATATATATATATATATATATATATATATATCTTATTAGCAATAAAAAACATTAAGAACAAAGTGGATAATGGCCATTCATTTCTTGAGTACTAAACATCACTTTACAATCTTTCATTTATATACATCCTTGATTTTCGTTAGATTTTGTGAGTGGCCACTAGTTTGACTCGGTTTTACGTTTATTTGTTGTCTTGGCTGATAAGTAAGTGTACTTGCCAAACCCGACAAAGGATCAGGTGTTGTTATACTTGAAGCTGACTCTTGCGGAGAGTCCATGAACGGGATCAAAAATGATCGATCGAAATTCAAACCAGACAACAAGCAGACAGATGATTCAACAAATGTTGAATCATGAATAAATGCCATTCTCAAAAAGATGGAAAAGTACGTTTCAACTGCAATGACTGATTCAGATCAGGACTAGTTGAAGAAATTCCAACGGCGAAACCCGTCGGAACAAACACAGCAAGGCTGTACGGCATATCGAAACTCATAAAGCCTTGACAGCCTCAGGAACTCCTCCGATACGGCCAATTATGTCAATGTTCAATGCACCGCAGCATAAACCAGCTATGTTTGCCTGTAAACTACTTCAAACATCATAAAGGACTAACACAAATGCAATTTTGTATTAGATGTTGTGCACCTAGTAACAAATTATTTCAAATACGACTATAAGGATAAACCAGTCACTTTTTAACCATATGTTTTGGGTTAACCAGAAAATCATTAATTTAGCAACTGTTTCCCTTGTCACAGGACCTTACTACAGACAATTTGAGTTAAGGATTTGACAGGATTACTAATACTAATAGCTGAACGAAACGTAGTGCAATTCGATTAGTTACGCCTCTTTATTCGTATATCATCATCATTTCCAGCCATACAAAAGTCAAAAGTGACTAATGTTTCACTGCCATATTATATGTAGACTGTAAAAGAACACTAGGTCGCCCATTCCTAGTGATGGTTTGTATTCGGAGTTTTCCTTCTCCTAGATAGTCTGCCAACCAAGGCTGATGAGCACTATCTGCCCAGATGCCAGTGGCCAAAGTTCCCTTCAGCAGCCGAAACTTGCCCTTCACGTCTGGAACGCTTGCTCTCATTCCGTCACTACACATTTACCAAAAACGTTACAGTGCAGTTAGACCAAACTCGAGGTTTCACAGGAAACGAGATGATGGTTGTGTCCCTTTATCTCCCGGCAAGGTTCATGCTATCAATCCCGGGTTGACTAGCTTGAGCCCGCCGGTAGTCAAGCCTGAATTTCTATGGCTACGGGCAAAGTATGATATGTACTGTATTTTTATATTACTATCGATGATCTGAGTATTAAATAGTACATCATGGAAGTACATACAGATCCGGGATCACTGTAAGAATGCTATTTTTATTGCCTGCTATTCTAATGCTGAGTGAAATGTTTATGTTCTTTGATACTAAATTATTATGCAGTTTGCTCGATGTTGGTCTTCCATGATAATTCTGACATTTTGCGCGATGAAATATTTTAATGGCGAATTTTAGCAAAATAGAAAATCAATTTAAAAAATTAAGATTATGAAATTTGACAATAATCTTAGCAAATTAAAAAATTATTCATGTTGATGAAATTTTATTGTTAACACTATTAAACGAGCATCGGTTGCGTGGGCGATGATAATTACTACAATCAAGGTTGCGATCTTGAAATAAGCACTTGACCTATTAATTACTAACATATGTCAGTACAAACTAAGAATTGTATAGTGTAGAAAAGGCAATTCATCCAGTAGACCGGTTTCGTCCTTATTGGGAACTCATCATGTACTGGCCAGAATTTGCCGCGAACAGGGCTCGAACCTGAGCGGCAAATTCTGGCAAATACATGATGAGTTCCCAATAAGGACGAAACCGGTCTACTGGAGGAATTGCATTTTGTAGCCCAGGTTCGAGCCCTGTCCGCGGCAAATTCGGGCCAGTACATGATGGGTTCCCAATAAGGACGAAACCAGTCTAGTGGATGAATTGCCTTTTTCACAATATACAAATCTTAGTTCATCCTGACAAATGTATGTACTTAATGGGTCAGGTGTTTATACCAAGTTCGCAACCTTGATTATAGTAAATGTTAACACTATTTAATATAGACGGTTTTTGATTTATCTAATATATTAATGTCGGTTCCAAAAAATTCGTCGGAAATTCGCAAACATTATTGAAGAAACAGCTGTTTCATAAATCAACGAAATTGTACACTAACTTCACTGGCTCTACTGACAACTACGCAGATGCATATCTGAGATGCTTTTCTTTCAGGTATTCTGCATAATCTTTTCCGACAGTAGCTATCAATGCTGGCAAACCCGGGGGTCTGAACGGATTTCACGTCTCTCTGAGCGTTCAATCTATTAGGAACATTAACTCCAAGCATCTATTTGACCAGCATGCAGTCTCCGTTAGCATGATTGCTGCGGAGGTCTAACACGCGTCTTCTACGCATTACCTTGTCCCAGGAATGGCTAAATTTTACGATCTCGTCTATTCCAAACAGTGTCATTTCGTCGATCTCCTCTTTTAAAGCCTTCATCTCCATCAGCCTAGCTTTCACTAAAGTTCTAGACATAATTCTCTATAATGAAATATCTACTTACATTAAATCGAGAACCAGTTTCAATCTTTTGGATGATTAAAATGTATTTTTGACTGGGTACTCCACCTCTAATCTAACTAGCGGCTTACATCATTGCTATTTCTTCATCTCTCAGGGACATAGCGGCAGTCTACTCTTTCATGATATTTTTAAGTAATTCGACTACGTCTCCTTCTCGGCAATTAAATCCGCCCTATTAAGTTATGTCATTTGCGGTCGCGCCTTTAGGCTTATCCATTACTATCTCCGAAATATAAAAATGGCTCTCTCTCTCTCCATAAAAAATGGCAAGGGCCATACTAGATGGGTATCTACCCGTTATGGCGTTCCTCAGGGGTAAGTACTCGGCCCATTGCCTTTTAATATTGCACTTTCACAGATTCAGATCGAGGATATTCAATTCAATCTTTTTAAATATGCCGATAAGATGGTAGTAGTTTTGAGCTACCCTGCTAGCCCCGGCTCTCTCATATCACCAATCGCTCAGCTACCATCTTTATTGAAACCTCAACATCGCGAAATCGGTCTCAAAATTAACCAGGTTAAAACTCGATTAGTGGAGCTTGGTCTCGACCCTTTGACGTTTACTAACCTCTCCCCAGATATACATATCATCAATTATAACACACTTACGTATCACATACGTTAAGTCACTGGACTTCTCAATACAATTCAACTAGGTTACATCCAAGCTCTATAAATATGTTTCAAGACAGAATCCCATCCTGAGACTTACTTTATTCAAAGCTTATGTCCTGCCTCGCATATTCTACGCCAATGAGTTTTACTGGCCCCTCACGATTAAATCGTCATATGCTCGAGAGTAGATTGCCTCTCGCTTTCTGAAACGGGTATTCACTCTTCATCTAGATCATCGAGAACACCTACCTTCCAATTTCCTACCCTTATGGTTTTCGTCATGTAAGAGTAATCGCTTTTGTATAAAAGGTCTCCACGAACCTTTCGCTATCGAATTTCTCTGATCCTCGCAACCCATCATCATCATCACCATCATCATCATCATCATCATCATGTCCAGCCATACAAAAGTCAAAAGTGACTGTTTCACTGCCATATGTCAAGTGTAATTGTAAGTCAATAATCCCATCCAACAATACCCCTAATATATTTGCTAAATTAAACTTTTGTCAAAGGACACAAGTGTTTTCAACATACTTCCCACAGAGATAAGAGCACAACCATACCATGAAAGTATAGTGGTCAATTGCAATGTCTATAATAAATTTCTCGGAGACAAAAAGGACTGGAAACGCAACATGTACCTCTCTCATCTATAATAAACATGGTTGATATTCGTTATACCCGAGTTTGTGATCGAACATTTTCAATGTCTTCATTGCGCAATTCGCTCACAAAGGCCTGTTGATAATCATTTTAAATTCGAATGGTGTTTTCCATATTTGAGCTTCAACGGATCCTGATCGGATCACGGAAAAACAAATTATGATGTTTCTGGCCACGTGAATTCATCAATTGGAATGCTACACAAAATACGCACGCAAGCTGCTATAAACTGACGTTCAGCTATCTAATGTGGATCAAGTCCCTGTCGTTTTTCAAGAATTCATTCTAGTCGATATTAACCTAGTAAAAGATAACTGATATTTTTTATCTGCCTGGGGCTCTGTTAAAAGCACTACTTTTCTTACCCATCTTGTATCAACCCTATTTCTACCCTTACAGATAAACAATTGCTAATCACTTTTTCACCCACTTTTACATAATGATGCTGTTGATTTGTTCATTGATCTCTTGGATTGTTAGGCCAGAAGGCCTTTATTGCAAAATAAAGATTTATTATCATTATTATTAATATTGTTTTTAATGAATTAACTGATACTCAGTGTAATCTTAAATTCGGTATTTACTTATTGATGAAACTGTAAATAATGGAATTAATAAAACGCTTATTTCGTTGAGATATGTGACCTGAATCGCATATTAGTCTTACACGAGTTAAATCCTGATTGTAAGATTAACAAAGGTGTGATAATACTTTAGATCAATTAGTCATCCAAATGTTGTAAACATTTGTGTACTTATACCTTTTATCGTTGTAATACTAAATTATTTTTTTATGATTCTAAGTATTAATGTGATCAGTATTTAATTTAAATAAAAGTAGATTTTCCATAGTTTAAACTGGTTTATTCTGTTTTATACACGTTCAATAAGAAACCATTTTAATCATATCATATTTGTAGAAAAATTAAATCGGACAATAAAACATTTACTGTTGCAAAATTATATACCTTTATTGCATGTCTGCAGTGCTAATTTTTAGACCAGTGACTAACTTATCCTTCTTAAGTTTACTTCATACATAAATAAAGTTAAATAACATAGCTAAAAAATTAAGCGACATAACACTTATATGCCCCATTAGACATAAAAACGAAAGAATCAGTTCCGATTGCCAGAGCAAAAACTTGATTGATACTGCTTTCAGCTGGCCTAAGTATGTTTCAAAAAGATTAATTTAAATTTAGAGAAAGCACTGACCGATGTCATAAAATAAAATTGAAATTCGTCAAATATATGTGACCCAATACCAGGTACACTTATACAATAGCTCTATCTATATGTTTACTTTACAAAAAAGATACGACACAAGCAAAAATCGATATCGCAAGCTATGAAATAACAAAATATAGCCAAATTAAATTACCAACTATAATGAAAAGATCAATTTTTAAAAAGATTACCTAAATTAAAGCTTAGTCATGTGCACAAATAGTTAACGCATAGAGACACATTTACAATTAGCTTAGGTAAACATAGAGAAATACATATCAAACAAAATAAAACAAAAGGTAGGCCCGTCATATCGTATATTTTACATGTGAGACAGTCTTTGCAACATCACACAAAGAAAAGCGCCCTTGTGACTTACTTTTTTATTTAACTCAAACTGACCATCTGATCGAACTGTCTTATTGATCCCTATTACTTCCTATTCCAAAATTCCAAGTTTGTATATTACATTAAACTCTTACTTTTTCAACTTCGATTGCATCATCAAATTGTGTCTCATTAAATTCATGGTCATCCTTTCTAACAGACACGCGAACATTATCCTACATTCGTTTGGAATCAATTTTTATTAACAAAAATTATATCTTTAAAAATAAATTTTCATTTTCTAGCAGAGGCCATGCAGACCGACAATTGAAAAGATCAAGGTGAAAATCAAATTTAAGATCATGTACGAGTGTATGTGACGTGAACTGGCAAGTTTATTTCTAGTGCTAATGTTAAAATAGACAACCTTCTGCTATTATAACTGGTTAATAAACACATTTTCACTGGTGACAAAATTTTTTACTTATACTTTAAAATACCATCTGAAAACCCCCACCGTTTACAGATAAGATGTAATAAGAGAAAACCACAAATCCCAATACACCAATTGATACACACGCGCAACCCACGATTTTTTCATTAAGCAAGAAGTTACTTGGTAGCAAAATGTCTTTCCTGTAATGTATTTGTTAGCGGATGCCCCAACAAACGGTTCTGGATGTTGTGCTAACTATACTGATTTAGCTGTTTTTTTCTTTTTTACTTCACAGAGACTTCGACTAATGATTAGTTATTGCAATCTCAATTGAACTTTGAAGAGATAAGAGCCATCAATTCCTCCCGGAAATTCTTCTCCTCTGTTCAATCCCATTTTCATGTCCGCGTTTGTACAACACGAGTTTCAAGTCTATTGTACATATTTTACACACATTTCAATCAATTCTGTTGTTATTATCAACCATGTATCACTACTAGTCACTGTCACATAGCCATACATCATTGAACTTTTATTGTATCTTGATATTTACAATCGTTGGGCTAGATGGCCACCATTAACAAAAAAATACATTACAATTTGTATTTTAGATAACTCTTGTATAAAATTTTTTGAAAAATAAAAAGCAACAATTAGTACAGTCTTACAGTTTGCGGATTGTAATTCATTTGCTGGAATTTGTACAGAGATGAATTTCCAGATATATTTGAGTAGAAGTTTGAAGTCATCTTCGTAGACAACTTTGAATGATAAAAAAACAAATTTGTATACTATATGATTAAAATGTGATACCATTAAGCAGATACAGAGTAAGTATATATGAACACATCAACATCACAGCTGCGAAATTACAACTAGTAAAAACCCCTCCAGTTAGTCATAGATATTTAAAATGGATAATTTATAAATTATTTTTTACTAATGTATTATAACTTTGTTTTACTATCTGATTTACTTGAGGACAATTTAAAAATAACTAATGGCATCTTAAATAAAATAAATGAATAATAACAAGAAGTTATTAATACTGATTAAATAAATCAATACGAATTAATTTTTTTCATGGTTTTTCTTAATTTTAATTTCTGTTTTTTTAATAATAACAAATAATTCGTTTTTATTTACGTTCTATTTACTGATATATCAAAATAATATTTTACCGTACTGATTATTTCCTAGAAAATGTCATCCCTTGATGATACTATAGCATATGAAACCCCAGCTTTGCTACTTGAATACAAACCAGAGCCAATTGTTATTAAGGGTAATGGAGAAATAACTATGTAATTTCATCTGATTTTATTAGTAGATTCGGAATGAATAATCAATTTAGCTGCGAGTTTCCAAGTGAACTGTTGGGAAAATTAGCACCCGAGGAGTTTCAACAGACTATTTCAAAAGTTAATGATACGCTTAAACGTAATATGCCTTCAACTTTAAAGTGGCTTATTTGTGGATTTCTATGTTGCTGTTGTACTCTTGGTTGTTCGTTTTGGCCGGTCGTCTATTTGAGTAAGAAGACTCGGTGTGATATTGAAAAAATACTAGCGGCTGAGAACGCGCACTTATATAAAAATTTAGATATGTTGTGGAGTTTAGCCAGACAAAGATCATCAGAAGCATCTGTTATGATGGAATATGTAAGTTAGGTTTTCTAATTAAGTTTGTATTGTTAATCATATCAAACTAGTCGCGGCGCACGCGGTCTGTTTAAATTTATTATAATTTTGTCCAAATGTTACTTTTAATTGTGGCTATTATATGTTTAGAACCTCCAAGATTATCATAAACAATTGCACACTTTTACGTATATGAGTATTTTTTGTACCTCTTTCCTTGCTGTTCGTTTTTGCATTCCTAGGTAATTTATAGCTGATACTTCATTACCTGCGCTCTACTAATTACAATCCTTCAGTACTTAAAACAAGAACCCAGTAACTGGATTTCCTTTCATCATGTTGTGCACCTCAATCTAAAATATTATTGCTTGAAGGAAAATTTAGCACATTAGAAGGATGTATCAACGAAATTACGCAGTAAAATACAATGAAAACGTACAACAACGTTGTATATCCTATTCAAAAGCATATTTCAGACTAACTTCACTTAAGATACATTGCAAATTATTTTTGACATTGCAATGATTTTTATATTAAACACACTTTTAGGTAACACATGATTTTAGGTAAAACCAGGATATATCATGCTCTTAATATTTTTTCGATAAAAGAGCTTAACAGAGCATCGAAAATCTTGGATACCTAGTTTATAAGCTTCAAACAGTTGGAAGTTATTATATATGACAAAACCATCTAAAGCCATCGCCGCCTATTCTTGAATATCAATCGCGTAAGGTTTCACTACTCCCAACTTAAAAGGTCCTATTTGTAACCCATAGGAAACCGGGTAAAACACCTATATCAACCAAAATTTAGCATGATTAAATAGTCCGCAGAAAATTACGAACAAGCAGCACAAAATCCAAAACTCATCACTCTTAACAATACCAAACCAACCTATACATAGGGTGCACGTACATCAACCTCAAAGAAATTCCTACCATCAAAACCCATGCTTAAATTATCTACTTTCAAAAAGTGTTAATGGATATCCTCTAAAGTTAATAGAAATAAATATGATGAGTGACATAAACAAATTTAATCATAATTGGAAGTACGTGAAGTCAAATAAAACAAGAGGTACGGAGGGTCATGGTAATACCTGATTTCATACTAAGTAGGAAAATAAAGACGACAGCATTGATATACAGTATACGTGCTATTTTAAAACAGACCCCTACCCTAGGCACTAAACTTCCCAACCAAAATGTGAAAATTGAACAGTTTGACACATCAGGAGTATATGAAATTTCATATAACGGATGTAACCTCATGCATGTTGGTTAAGCCATGCGCCCAATTATGGTAAGAATTGGGGAACAAAGAACCGCATGCAAATATGTCAATGTTAATAGATCAGATGTTGTATGTGATACGTTAGAGACGAGGCATACACTTAATTAGGGTTGCTGAAGACGCTTATCAATGTGTTCGTAGTACGTCGACAAGATTGATTATAGAATCGATTAAAATTAAATCGAGAAATTTGGAATACAGCATAGAGTAATAATAGTAAGCGAAGGTTGCACGCTCAAATAAAAGAAAAAGAGCGTTGGATTGCCATTAACTTACAGAGGTCGTGGGATGAGTAATTAAAAATCTTTTCATTTATTATCTTACAATTTCATTCCTGATTACTTTTTATTTCATTGTTTCTATTAACTTAGGTTCTTTATATACTGTAGCACATTTTAATAAATCTTTGTTTTTTAAAAAAAGTTACTGTTACTATAATCTTTCTTACAGTGGGCTATTTTCTAATTTCTTTTATTGCTTCTTTTTATTTTAATCGTCTATCCTAATGAAACTTTGTTTACTAACTCAATTATTTATCATGAAAATTTTACAAACGTGTATTCATAGTATCTTGCTACATTCTTTACCCGGATTCCACTCGGAATAACTTTATTTAGGAAAGTAAGTGCACAGAGGAAATGAAATTTTATCACTTTTGTTTCATTTGGGTGAGTGATGTACGTGCTGTTAATTATATGCACCTGGTTATAATTCAGTTTAAAAAACGCTCATACACATACACACAGGCGTGGCGTACGTTTATCTTGTGTATCGTCAGATGTTGTTAAATCACTGTTATTTCACTGGAATGAGTGTACACGTGCAGTAACTGATTAATTCTCAGTACAAAACAAACGAGAGCACACACACATGCATGGAGTACGCTTATCTAGTGAATCGTCAGTAGGTGTTATTAGGTCACTTAAATTTTATTTCGATGAGTATACACAACCACACAGCGTTACACAAGAACAATACACTGATGCTTCACTGCCACAAAACCATGAAATTCAACGTTATTTGTGGACTGTAAATGAACACTAGGTCGCCCATTCCAAGTGAAATTTTTCTCCATTAATCACCAGATTCTCCACAATCTTTCAGTGGTAGTAGTAAAAATCGCCATAGGCAATGTTTACTTGCGACAAAGGAAGTTGCATTTTTAAATGGAACGCATACGGTGTTATTTAAGGACTGTGAACATAATATTTATCATTTTATAACTGAAAATATCTAGTTTAAAGATCGGCATATAAATATATTCGATATCAGTCATGTCATGTTCATACAATATTCCAAATTTAATAAGTATTTCATATGCAAAGAAGTTGATTATCCGACCTTATTAATTTGCTTAACTATAATATGACGTGTGTTACAAAAAATAATTCAACTTTAATCTCTGAGAGGTACGCGCAAACTGAACATGAAATAACTGGTGCCAAAAAGAGGAAGGAGTTGAAAACATGATCATTTGTTTAAATTTATGTAAATGTCAACAAATACAGACATTACAGGAATTTGTTTACATTTACCTTGAATATTAATAATAAGCAAACTAATAAACTTTTAAAATTGACACTTTTTTTGCTAGGCGCTCTAACAACGAATATCGAAACAGCTAAATTCTCTCTTTCAGTTCACTTTTCCTCGCAAAGTTGCCGTTTGTAGCGAGTAGTTACAAAACGCCGGTTTTGATTACTAAAAATCCTTTATAAGGGAAATGTTTTATTTGATCATGCTCCACCTGGTTGACATGAAATAGTCTAGTAACACAAAGGAAAATTTGTCCCAAGCAAATTATGTTCGAGAAGAGGTTGGGCTATACGTACATAATAACCAAGCCTATATACTTAAATATTAAACAATAAGTAACCAAATTTAATTAACGATCATGAGTTAGATGTTTATATATATAAATTTATAGATGGATGGATATGTAAATATTTAAATATGATCTGGGAGGACCTCATATGGTTGCTCATATATTTATCTCATTATCATATGAGTCTACAAATACATACATGATAGACATTTAGCTTGTAAAAATACTGTTATGTTTAAAAGATTTACCATTTAGTATAAATGAAACAGTTTAAACTCAACTTACCACTTGACTTAATAATTGTAAGCACGAAACGAATGTGCATGAGATTATACTTTCCGTTCATGCTGCCTTTGGTTTATCCTTCTGGTCACAACTGAACTAATTTGTTTACTAGGTTCGCAAAACCTAATACATACTTGCATATATATTAGTTCTTCGCAACAAACAGTATTTAATTGTAATATATTGAATTGAATGATGTCATGCTTACCGCGAAATGTGATAACTGATATCGATGAAGGCCAGAGTGTATGGTTTAACTGGAGTAATAGGTCTTCGGAAATTGTTGTAATTCTCAATTTGGGTGAACTTTAACATAAATTTATATCCATCAGGTTGGTATCATGTACCGACTCGGAAACCATAGTGTTAGTATCCAGTACTCATCGATTTCAAAAGAGGTATCAGTTACTAACACAATAGCCATAGTGTTAGTATCCTTTACAGACTCGCTATATATATTATATAGTGTGAGCTAGCATTGAAGTCGCATTGTCGTTGACTTTAGATTATGTTAGCTTCACTATTACACGTTTTCACATTCGTCTAGGAGATTGTACCGTCCTATTATTCCACATTCTTCTACCAAATATATAGTGGTTAAAAGGCGTAACACCGGCTCCTACTGATGAGTCGCCAGTAAGCACGAAACGAATGTGCATGAGATTTTACTTTCCGTTCATGTTGCCTTTGGTTTATCCTTCTGGTCACAACTGAACTAATTTGTTACTAGGTTCGCAAAACCTAATACATACTTGCATATATATTAGCTCTTCGCAACAAACAGTATTTAATTGTAAAATTGTCTGTTGGATTTGCTTCCCGTTAAAAAGGTCTCTGAAACAGAAAGCCGGAATATCCGGAGTTAAATTGGGACAGTGGAAGCAAATATCCTTACGGGCGCAACAAGGACCAGGTAATTTGTATAACTAAACAACGTTAGACTGCTCAATTTCTAGGAGTTTTTAATTTACACTTATGTTAAACAGGCGTTTTGTTTTATGGACAAACATCGTTTGTTTATAAGCCACTTGCGAAGTCACTGCCTTATTAATTCTTCGAGTAAATATTTCGACTGATGCGCCCTTTTAAAGTGTATACTGGAATGTATCGTCTTTTGGTTGGTTGCTGGTTCATGGTTTTTTCTCGGTTATACTCCATGCACTGCCACTCTTTGATGCATTGATATTGAGTGACGAAGATATCGGTTTACAAAATAAAATATATCAAAAGAAGATATGGAGTGCACAATACATCCTTTACCACTGCGCTATACAAATTTCCCAATTTCGATACGACCTTTGTCCAGCAGAAGAGAAGGAAAATTTATTGTGATGCACTTCAACGCCAAGAACTGGCAGCGATAAACGAAGCCTTATTAGAAAATGCGCGCCGCAGAACGTTTGCTTAAACAAACATGAATCATAAAAACGACAAAAAAGCAATAAAACGGAGTCCGGCCAAAAGATTGGGACGCATCAGTCGAAATATTAATTCTTAACGAATTAAAAAACGGTGACTTGTCGGGTGCCTGATACACAAAATGTATGTTTACCCGAAATGTTAATGATTAGCTCCTTGCAATCAAACAGTCCAGCATCGTTTAGTGATAGAAATTTAGTAACTGCTCAGTGAGCTATTTAGGCCGGACAATCCGATTACTAAGGAAGCGAGTTCAAGAGCTTTTTAGACACAGCTGGCACGTGGCAGAACATTTCCGCAGTAGCTGACTATATTGTTTTTACTAAACAACCGATAAACCATAAGAAGTGGAAAAATATATAAATGAAAGAAATAATATATCAGACAAATTATTATTGAGAATTACAGGAGAGAGAGAGAGAGAAGGAATACCTAGTTACTATGAGTAAATTATTAGGATAACTCACAGAAATGAGGCAACTAAACCTCTCCACAACACCATTATGGCCAAGTTAGCATTCGGGCAAGGCAACATCAACAATACAGTTTCCTTGTGGATTTCACTATATCACGTCAAAAACAGACCAAACCTCGCAGATAACTTTGACCTACTAAGAAAAGAAAGTTACGAAGATGATTCTACTAGACATGTGCAACAAGATCGCCAATGAGCTCGATTCGATGGCATGTCACTAAGGGTTTCTAACCAAGAACTATCGTGTTAATAAAAGACGGATATAAAATGTCAATTAGAAATTATGTAAATGATGAAAATACGCATTGCCTTTAATTATTTTATACTTTGGTAGGACTTTTATAAGGAAGTTAGAAGTGTTCCAATGGGAAATCCATTATTGGCAATACATGAAAAACGATTTCTAAGATATGACGCTTCTGAAGCCAAAAATGTACGTATGTTTCTTGAATGATATTTCAGTTATTTCGAATTAAGGAAATTATGTTATGATTAATTTTGCGAAGTTTGCTAATCAGGACAATGAATTATAATTTACGATTGATAGTGAATCATGGAATAAATTACGTTTTTGGATGTTAAACTGTTCTGAATCACAGTAACAAGCACAGCAAACGGGCAGAGTGAGTCGAAAAATCAGAAGAAAGAGTTGCCTAAAATATTAGGCTTTATTCATCATATAATGCAGATATACATGCTAAAAGACAAAGCAAAACATGTTAGTATACGAACGGTGTGAATATAAATGTGTACAAATAAACAATCATATCATTCTCCTCCACTGCGATTTGTAGCGTAGCGTCAGAGTCGGAACAAGACTGTTATAGTAACAATTCAAAGAGGATTGAGAAAACATAGTATTTAAACATTTCCACTTCGTAAGTTATAAGGATGAACACGTTGTTGTTGATTGATAAGGTTTTCGAGATTCTCTGATAAGTCACGAGCATTTGAGTTATCCGTAGATTCACCATTTGCCTTAACATTATCATTATCGGTATCGTCATTATAGGAGGTTTGTTCATCAGTAACAACCGGTTCATTTTCACGGAGTCCCATATTAGTTCCAGCTTCATTCATCAGTGCGTCGGAGCCTCTCGGGGCTAATTGACGGATAGATACTGTATCTTCTCTTCCATCAGGAAAACGAACATGCGCATAGTTAGGATTGCAATGAATTAGTTCAACTTCTTCCACAGAGGGGTCATATTTAGAAACTCTAGCATTCTTCTTGAGTAAAACTTTGCGAGGAACAGTAAGCCAGGTTGGGAGTGTGGTACCAAAAGTCGATCTCCTATTGTGTCGAAAAAGACGCTCGTCAGGGGTTTCGTTGGTAGATGTGCACAATAATGAACGCATTGAATGTAATGCGTCCAGCAGCACGCATTCCCAGTTTTCAACTGAAAGCCTTTTTGATCTGAGAGCGAGAAGGATCGATTTCTATAAGGTATCATTCATTCTTTCTACCTGTCCATTTCCTTTGGGATTATAAGGAGTCGTTCTACTCGAAGCTATACCTTTTTCCCGAAGAAAATTTTGTACCTCGGTCGACATGAAGGAAGAACCTCTGTCTGAGTGAATGTACGAAGGCATCCCAAACATTGCGAATATTTGACACAGGTGAAGTATGACGGTGTGACTGCTAAGGTCAGGACAAACAAATGCAAAGGGAAATCGAGAATATTCATCGATGACCGTCAGTAGATAACGATTACGAGTTGATGACGGAAGAGGTCCTTTAAAATCCATAGATAACCGCTCAAACGGTTGGGTAGCTTTGATTAATTGGCCTTGAATTGCCGAAAGAAATCTGGCTTTGATTTCAGAGCACACTTCACAACTCAAGGTCATTTTTCGAATTTCATCAATAGAATATGGTAAATTACGAGATTTCACAAAGTGGAGCATACAAGAAATTCCAGGATGACAAAGAGAATCATGTATTTGTTTTAAATCCAGTCCATTTAGAAGCGCACGACAACAGGATCGACTTAGTGCATCTGCTGCTTTGTTATCTTTTCGGGTCTATAGACAACATCGAAGCTGTAAGGTGATAATTCCATTTTCCAGCGCAAAATTTTATCGTTCTTCACTCTTCTTCGTTTTTGATTGCCAAAAATAAAGGAAACAGATCTTTGATCAGTGACAAGTTTGAAATGATTACCCAAAAGCAAATGCCTCCATTTTCTAATAGCTTCAACCACGGCATAGGCTTCTTTTTCAACAGCTGAGTGATGTTTTTCAGATGGCGTCAACGTCCAAGAGAAAAACGCCACAGGTCTTCCATCTTGGTTCAAAGTGGCAGCAATAGCTACGTCCGAAGCATCAGTTTCGACGACAAACGGAATATCACAACGAATAGAAGCTAGAGTTGCTATGGCTAATTCTTTTTTAAGATCATCGAAATTTTGTTTCACAGAGACGGGCAAAGGAAAAGTTCGATTATGCACGAGTGAGTGAATTTTATCGGAGAAGTTGGAGATCCACGGCGAATATTAAGCGAAAAATCCCACAATTCTTTGTTGCGATTGCACATTCGACGGTGGTGGGAGATCTTGTAAAGGCTTTAATCAGTCAGGATCAGGTTTAATTTTTCCATTCGATATTTGAAAACCAAGGAGAGTAATTTCTTTAGCTGCGAAAATGCTCTTTGATTCATTTAAGGTCAATTCATATTTTTTAGCGGCATTAAGAAATTTGTTGAGATTTGTTTCGTGTTCAAGCGTATCTCTCCCGCAAACTGTCACATTGTCCACATAGACAAATGTATCTGTGAGATGTTCCTGTGCGATTATATGATCCATAGTTCTTTGGAAACATGAGACACCATTCGTCACTCCGAAGGGAATGCAACGGAATTGAAACAAGCGTCCACACGCTTCGAAAGCAGTAAATACCTTTTCATGTTCTTGGATAGGTATTTGGTGGTAAGCGCTTTTGAGATCCAAAGTGCTGAATATATGATATTTTGAAATGGTTTCAGCCATTTGGTCTATTTTCGGCAAAGGATAGGCGTCTAAGAGTGTGAATTTGTTGACCGTTTGGCTGTAGTCCACAACCATACGTTTCTTGTGATTCTCATTGGATACCACGAGAACTTGTGCTCTCCACGGGGATGTTGAAGGTTCGATAATGCCATCAGAAACTAATCTGTTTATTTCATCCCGGATAAATATTTCATCCATTTGATTGTACCTTCTTGATTTCGTAGCAATAGGCCTCCAGTTAGCAGTTAAATGGTGGAAAAGAGGCGGGGACGTAACAGATGCAGGTTTCAGTAAACAGACGGTGAATGACGATTTATGACCACCAAAAGAGATATTTACACTTTTATGCAATCCAAGGAAGTCATGACTGAGGAGTACGTCAGTACAAAGATCAGAAAGTATAGATAGCTTGATATTTTTATAAACACATGATTTGTATTGAATCGACACAAAACAATGGCCTTTGGTATGACTCGATAATGAGCTAGACGCCATGGTTATTGTTTCTCGTGAGGAGTGAATTTTCCAATTATTTTTCAAAACGAAGGCTTCTGAAACATAACTACAGGAACTGCCTGTATCAACGAGAGCATGACAATTTATGTTATTGACTTCTAGATTTATTACACATTTGGTGAGACAATCAGGAGCAGCAGCTAATACAGTTGCAGATATGGTAGGATGAAGCGTCGAAACCACTGGGCGGTGATTCTTAGAGCAACATACCTTTTGAAAATGTCCTTTGTTTCCACAACTTTTACAGAAGGCGTTTCTGGCCGGACATTTCCATCTTAAATGATAATCGTACCCACAAAAGTCACATTTTTGTTTAACAGCAGCAACAAGATTATCTGTAGATTTATCGGAGGTTGATGAAGGACAGTGGCTGAACCGTTGCAGTGTGTGCAGAATTCAAACAGTTTTGATATGATAATGATTGATTTTCCACCATTTCGAGACCACGTGCTTGATCAAAAGCCGCTTGAAAATTAAGTGAGTTGTGTTCTAAGAGACGTTCTGATTGAATTGGACTGGATTCCATTAATGAAGGCATCGCGCAGAGCATCGTCTCGATTTTCCTCGGTCGTAGTTGGTTTGAAATTGCACTCCCTAGCTAACGATTTCAGAATCTGAACAAATTGATCCAATGTTTGTCCATTTTCTTGTTTAGTAGTCGCAAGTATATGACGAACAAAGACTTCATTTTTCGGTCTGACATAGAGATTCATTAGAGTTTTGATAGCATGATCAAATGTATCACAGTCAACGGTGTGTTCATATACGTTAGGAGAGACGTAGGAAATAAGAGTGTCTAATTTATCCGGATTCATGAATTCGACTGATTTTAGGAGACCACAGAATGTACGATACCAATGATTCCATTGTTTTTCTGCATCTGGTGCACTAGGTTCAACATCAAATCTTTCTGGTCTGAGTAGGCGTTCCATGATTGGGTTATATGATGAATAAATTGGTCTGAATCACAGTAGCAAGCACAGCAAACGGGCAGAGTGAGTCGAAAAATCAGAAGAAAGAGTTGCCTAAATTATTAGGCTTTATTCATCATATAATGCAGATATACATGCTAAAAGACGAAGCAAAACATGTTAGTATACGAACGGTGTGAATATAAATGTGTGTACAAATAAACAATCATATCATAAACGAATGTCAAATTGTCCACAATTAGACAAAGATGTTTCCACGTATGATTCTTGACGACGTGGTACGACGGTGTCAACCATGTTTCGATGATCGATCGTACATGGGCTAACGGGGCTATGGCGGTGGTGTCACCAGGGCGTGGTGGATCTCCGACCGGCAATCGGATCTCCTATAAAATACCACATGAGCCCGATGACGGCACCATGACGCGGCGTGTGTTCCCCGCCACAAAAGGGGACAACAGCCACAGGATTACATGGACTCCTGGACAGTACCCCGTACTTCCGAATGGCGAATGAGCTCTCAACAGCCACCGGCAACCATACTATTTACTGCTGCCTTGCAGACTGCACTTGGATGTGCAAAGGCTAGAGGTGCGTCCTCGATCAAAAAGCCGTGGTGAGGGGACACCACTTGTACCAAATTCCCAAGAAACTCCATGAAAATGTCACAATCTATGAATACCGTTCATACTACGGCGTCCCCGGCAAGCGACGCGCCCTGTGCTCCCCCAGAGGCTAAGGTGTCAAGTGAAAAACTATCTGGTTTTATCAGCGCGAAAACACCTATTTATTTCGGGTGTTGGAATGTTCGAACATTGCTTGATATCGGCAGCCAAGCAATCACGGTCAAATCTTTATATGACTACCAGATTGAAGTTGCATGCCTGTCTGAAGTCCGACTGCCCGGCAAGGGATCAACGAAGATAAAAGTACCGTCGGCAGAATCAACATACTTGATGCATCACAGCGGACCAGTTGACGGGTCCGGACAACACAGTGTAGCCATTTTACTTGGTCCTACAGCGCAGAGAGCCATGCTGGCTTGGAATCCTGTATCACCGAGGATCGCAACGGTCCGACTGAGAGGGAAACTTTTTAACATCACAGTCGTAGCCGTCTACGCACCAACCCTCGCAGCTGATTCAGATGTGAAAGATGAATTCTACGACCAATTGCAAGAGACCATCAACGGAATTTCCAGAGGCGACATACTGTTTGTTGCTGGTGACTGGAACGCACGAACAGGACCTTCTCACTCATCCACCAGACACATACTGGGAAAGTTTGGTCTAGGTGAGCGCTGCGAGAACGGAGAGCGACTTATCAGCTTTACAGAAGTCAACCATATGTGCGTTACCAATACGCGTTTCCAACACCCTCGGAAGCATTTGCTCACCTGGTATTCAAACGATGGTCACACAGCCAATCAGATCGACTACATTCTGGTACAGTCGCGTTGGATGTCTTCTGTCGAAGATTGCAGGTCATACCGAGGAGCTGAAACTGGCAACCGAGGAGGGTCCGACCACACTCTAGTACGTGCCAAATTGAGGCTCCATCTCAAGTCCCGACGGCGCCGTCAACCTACGAAACGCCTGAATGTTGCTGCCCTAACGGTCCCATCCCGTTGTACAGCGCTATCTGCCTCAATCACTGCAAAGTTGACTGCCGCTGACGGTGGAACTCATGCCGTAGATAAAACCAATGTGGAACATCAATGGAATAACTTGAAACTCTCTACTCAGCAAGCTGCGCTTGAAACGCTCGGAACCATCAAAAGTCACCATAAAGACTGGATCTCTGAACGCACGATGCAGGCGTCACAAAAAGCAAGAGATGCCCGGATGAATAACGCGCCTAATTATCGCCACCTGAGACGTGAAACCACGAGGTCTGCTCAGGCTGACCGTAAGCAGTACTGGGATGAAATGGCTTCCGCCATGGAATCGGCTGCAAACGTCGGTGATTTCGGGGGTCTCTTCCGTCTTATACGTAAAGCATCCGGTAAGCGCAATGCAGAGACAATTCTACGCAGCGCAACAGGAAACTTGATTTCTGATGTCAATGGCAAAATCGCAAGATGGGTTGAACATTTTTCGCAGTTATTGAACCGACCATACAGTGGCCGCTCCCCACCGCAACCACCTGCAACATCTACACCCAGCTACGATGTGGACTGCTCTTCCCCAACTGAGGTTGAGATCGCTACGACCATCCAGCGCATGAAGAGCAAGAAATCCCCCGGTGAAGATGGAATTCCTGCAGAGATCTACAAGGCCTGTATAGGCGCACTACTGCCATCAATCCATCGACTGTTCTCTTCTATCTGGGAACAAGAAGCTTGCCCGTCAGACTTCGGAATGTCAATCCTGCTACCGTTTCCCAAAAAGGGTGATAGATCAAGGTGCGAAAACTACCGTGGTATCAGTCTTCTCAACACCGCATCCAAGCTGTTGGCGTCGATTCTATTGAACCGCTTCTGTAATGAGCGGCATGTCCGTACCCGTCCCAATCAGGGTGGATTCCGCCCAGGCAAAGGCTGTGTTGATCAGATCTTTACATTACGGCGAGTTTTGGAACATCGCAACGAATTTCAACAACCAACCGTCGCTTGTTTTATTGACTTCCGAGCTGCTTTTGACTCTGTTGATCGCGACTCCCTATGGAACATCATGCTGCTCGACGGTATGCCCATAAAACTCGTCAATCTGATCAAGGCCTACTATGCAGCCACCAAAGCCAGAGTACGTGTTTACGGAGAAGAATCGGATGAATTCAGTCTGCACACAGGGGTTCGACAAGGATGTCCCTTGTCACCCATATTGTTCAATTATGCGGTTGACTGGATTCTGAGCAACGCGCTAACTGAGTTCCGAGGCGTTCAAGTATCAAATAACCTATGGCTGACGGATGTTGATTACGCAGACGATGTTGTTCTCCTTGCTGACAGCTTTGGGAGCATGCAAGCCGTTTTGGATCAAGTGGCCCAGTTTTCATCAGCCGTTGGTCTGGAAATCAATGCCGACAAAACGAAAGCCTTCGCCATCGGTGTATCTTCATCTGATGAGCAGCTCACGGTGTACGACAGCCCAATCGAAACAGTCGACGATTTTACGTACCTTGGCTCAAAAATACTTCCAACTGGTCAAGCAAAGAATGAAGTCCGAACACGCATCGACCGTGCCAGACTTGCTTTCTTACAATTGAAGAACTCACTTTGGAGAAGAAGTGAAATCAGCCTCAAAACGAAAATCCGAGTCTACCAGACTACTGTTCGCCCTGTGCTACTGTATGGCTGTGAGACTTGGCCATTACGTTCTGAGGACTCCAAAAAGCTCGAAGTATTCGACCATTGGTGCCTTAGGTACATCACAAAGACAAAATGGATGGACCGAGTGTCGAACGCATCTGTTCGTCACCAATGCGGTGACATCATGCAACTATCCGTCTGGATCCAACATCGTCGACTTCAATGGTTCGGGCACGTACTACGCAAACCCGAAGACGAAATGGTACGGCAGGTGATGAACCCAGGTCAATGTGCAAACTGGCGCCGCCGCCGAGGTGGACAACTGAAGACATGGCTTGCAACAATCAAATCGGACATGGAACTCCTAGGTTTACGCAATGTTTATGGTCCGCGTCACTGGGAGCGTCATTGGCCCTCTTTATGTTCCGAAATGGCTGCCAACCGCCCGGTTTAATCCGGGATATCAATGGAGCCGGCTTATCCTCTAAAAGGAGCCAGCCGCAGTAAAGTAAAGTAAGTAACGAATAATGTCTAGGGAAGTAACAATAAAAATAATTGCAAATAGGTTTAAATGACTAAAGAGAAAGCGAAAAAATTACAGCTAATTTTATTTCTCAAATATAACAAATTTAATCAAACCCAGCAATTGAAGCAATTACTGAGCAAAACACAAAAGCGAGAAATTGAAAAATTGACAGTCCAACAACCTAGAGAAACTCAATTGTCAAACAAGCTTTACTATTAGGAAATAAACACAATTCTCATTATTGAAATCTACACAAACGCTAAAATTCCTAAACATCGCGTTTGCAGTAAGAATTTTTCAGGGAAAAGGCATTGTCATAGAACATACTAACAAAATATTTAATGATCTATATCCAAGACACATACGTTAGAAAGAAACTAACATAAAGGCTCAACCACTAAAGGATTGTAAATATTACTACATACGAGTCGCGAAAACAATATTAAAATAAAAGTCAATTTAATAGATGACATATGACCGCCGACAGGGTTACACCAATGATGATGCGTTTATGCGCGGAATAATTTTGCCCCGAGATCGATGCAAACAGGCACGCGTGCATGTTCAGGGCGCAAATACCTACGACTAAGAGGGAAAAGTAACAGGTAGTTTTTCCGGCTAAGGTAAAGAACACAGTCAATCGTCATAAGCCAATACATATTTATCAACAATCTTATATTACTTTATATTAAAAGCTTATAACAGCAACCCAATCACGACAAATGATGGTCGAACGCGATAACCATTTACGCAAAATCAATGTCGTAAATCTTGATGAAAAATACATTACCAAAAAATACGTCTAAATTATTTTATAATCATATATAAATACGAATAGGTTAGAGAGAAACTAATGTAAGGGATCAGGCACCAAAGTACTGTAAATTTTACCACGTATAGTGCTCGAACACAATATCAAAATTAAAGTCAATATAAACATGACATATGACCGCCGACAGGGTTACACCAATGATGATGCGTTTTTGTGCGGAATAATTTTGCCCCGAGATCGATGCAAACAGGCACGCGTGCATGTTCAGGGCGCAAATACCTACGACTAAGAGGGAAAAGTAACAGGTAGTTTTTCCGGCTAAGGTAAAGAACACAGTCAATCGTCATAAGCCAATACATATTTATCAACAATCTTATATTACTTTATATTAAAAGCTTATAACAGCAACCCAATCACGACAAATGATGGTCGAACGCGATAACCATTTACGCAAAATCAATGTCGTAAATCTTGATGAAAAATACATTACCAAAAAATACGTCTAAATTATTTTATAATCATATATAAATACGAATAGGTTAGAGAGAAACTAATGTAAGGGATCAGGCACCAAAGTACTGTAAATTTTACCACGTATAGTGCTCGAACACAATATCAAAATTAAAGTCAATATAAACATGACATATGACCGCCGACAGGGTTACACCAATGATGATGCGTTTTTGTGCGGAATAATTTTGCCCCGAAATCGATGCAAACAGGCACGCGTGCATGTTCAGGGCGCAAATACCTACGACTAAGAGGGAAAAGTAACAGGTAGTTTTTCCAGCTAAGATAAAGAACACAGTCAATATTCATATACAAATACATATATATTAAGAGCCACCTAATTATGACAAATGATGGTCGGACGCGATAACCATTCACGATAAACACATTCTTGACCATAATATTCAGTGGTTAAAGGGCGTAATACCGGCTCCTACTGATGAGTTGCCAGTAAGCACGAAACGAATCTGCATGATATTATACTTTCCGTTTATGGTGCCTTTGGTTTATCCTTCTGCTCACAATTGAACTAATTTGTTACTAGGTTCGCAACACCTAATACATACTATGACATATGATCGCCGACAGGGTTACACCAATGATGATGCGTTTATGTGCGGAATAATTTTGCCCCGAGATCAATGCAAACAGGCACGCGTGCCTGTTCAGGGCGCAAATACCTACGACTAAGAGGGAAATGTAACAGGTAGTTTTTCCGGCTAAGGTAAAGAACACAGTCAATCGTCATAAGCCAATACATATTTATCAGCAAGCTTATATTACTTTATATTAAAAGCTTATAACAGCAACCCAATCACGACAAATGATGGTCGAACGCGATAACCATTTACGCAAAATCAACATCGTACATCTTGATGAAATATACATTACCAAAAAATACGTCTAAATTATTTTATAATCATATATAAATACGAATAGGTTAAAGAGAAACTAATGTAAAGGCTCGTGCACCACAGTACTGTAAATTTTACTACATATAGTGCTCGAACACAATATCAAAATTAAAGTCAATATAAACATGACATATGACCGCCGACAGGGTTACACCAATGATGATGCGTTTATGTGCGGAATAATTTTGCCCCGAGATCGATGCAAACAGGCACGCGTGCATGTTCGGGGCGCAAAAATTTCCTACCATTAGACAAATCTAAAAAAAGCAAATTCTTACCTACCGGTATGTTCATCCCGCACATTGCCTGCACAAAAATTTAAAAAAGAACATAAATATTTTTTCCAAAAAGCATGTTGATCTTAAGTGATTGATATCTCAGACAAATGCCTCGAAATGAACACTGCTTGCGCCTATCTAGCATGGTATTATTTCATCAAAATAACAAGAATCAATCAAGAACGAAACTTACCTACTAAGCACGAGTAGCTACAAAGGAAAATACCAATATTAGCGTGCCGAATAAGATGTAGTCTTTAAGGACTGATGCAATATCATTAGAATCGTTAAAGAACAAAACAAACGTCTATCACTCGTCATCTTTAATCATGAAGAGTATAAAAAGCACTTTTACAAAGCGAACCTACTTTTGGAAGTTGTCAACGCAGACAAAAACCATTTGCTATCAAAAGGCGGCAACGAATAATGTCTAGGGAAGTAACAATAAA
This sequence comes from Eudiplozoon nipponicum, assembly GCA_029291075.1. Classification (NCBI taxonomy): domain Eukaryota; kingdom Metazoa; phylum Platyhelminthes; class Monogenea; order Mazocraeidea; family Diplozoidae; genus Eudiplozoon; species Eudiplozoon nipponicum. Next base: position 44,633 of record JAQBSW010004770.1, read on the forward strand.
AATAATTGCAAATAGGTTTAAATGACTAAAGAGAAAGCGAAAAAATTACAGCTAATTTTATTTCTCAAATATAACAAATTTAATCAAACCCAGCAATTGAAGCAATTACTGAGCAAAACACAAAAGCGAGAAATTGAAAAATTGACAGTCCAACAACCTAGACAAACTCAATTGTCAAACAAGCTTTACTATTAGGAAATAAACACAATTCTCATTATTGAAATCTACTCAAACGCTAAAATTCCTCAACATCGCGTTTGCAGTAAGAATTTTTCAGGGAAAAGGCATTGTCATAGAACATACTAACAAAATATTTAATGATCTATATCCAAGACACATACGTTAAAAAGAAACTAACATAAAGGCTCAACCACTAAAGGATTGTAAATATTACTACATACGAGTCGCGAAAACAATATTAAAATAAAAGTCAATTTAATAGATGACATATGACCGCCGACAGGGTTACACCAATGATGATGCGTTTATGCGCGGAATAATTTTGCCCCGAGATCGATGCAAACAGGCACGCGTGCATGTTCAGGGCGCAAATACCTACGACTAAGAGGGAAAAGTAACAGGTAGTTTTTCCGGCTAAGGTAAAGAACACAGTCAATCGTCATAAGCCAATACATATTTATCAACAATCTTATATTACTTTATATTAAAAGCTTATAACAGCAACCCAATCACGACAAATGATGGTCGAACGCGATAACCATTTACGCAAAATCAATGTCGTAAATCTTGATGAAAAATACATTACCAAAAAATACGTCTAAATTATTTTATAATCATATATAAATACGAATAGGTTAGAGAGAAACTAATGTAAGGGATCAGGCACCAAAGTACTGTAAATTTTACCACGTATAGTGCTCGAACACAATATCAAAATTAAAGTCAATATAAACATGACATATGACCGCCGACAGGGTTACACCAATGATGATGCGTTTATGTGCGGAATAATTTTGCCCCGAGATCGATGCAAACAGGCACGCGTGCATGTTCGGGGCGCAAAAATTTCCTACCATTAGACAAATCTAAAAAAAGCAAATTCTTACCTACCGGTATGTTCATCCCGCACATTGCCTGCACAAAAATTTAAAAAAGAACATAAATATTTTTTCCAAAAAGCATGTTGATCTTAAGTGATTGATATCTCAGACAAATGCCTCGAAATGAACACTGCTTGCGCCTATCTAGCATGGTATTATTTCATCAAAATAACAAGAATCAATCAAGAACGAAACTTACCTACTAAGCACGAGTAGCTACAAAGGAAAATACCAATATTAGCGTGCCGAATAAGATGTAGTCTTTAAGGACTGATGCAATATCATTAGAATCGTTAAAGAACAAAACAAACGTCTATCACTCGTCATCTTTAATCATGAAGAGTATAAAAAGCACTTTTACAAAGCGAACCTACTTTTGGAAGTTGTCAACGCAGACAAAAACCATTTGCTATCAAAAGGCGGCAACGAATAATGTCTAGGGAAGTAACAATAAAAATAATTGCAAATAGGTTTAAATGACTAAAGAGAAAGCGAAAAAATTACAGCTAATTTTATTTCTCAAATATAACAAATTTAATCAAACCCAGCAATTGAAGCAATTACTGAGCAAAACACAAAAGCGAGAAATTGAAAAATTGACAGTCCAACAACCTAGACAAACTCAATTGTCAAACAAGCTTTACTATTAGGAAATAAACACAATTCTCATTATTGAAATCTACTCAAACGCTAAAATTCCTCAACATCGCGTTTGCAGTAAGAATTTTTCACGGAAAAGGCATTGTCATAGAACATACTAACAAAATATTTAATGATCTATATCCAAGACACATACGTTAGAAAGAAACTAACATAAAGGCTCAACCACTAAAGGACTGTAAATATTACTACATACGAGTCGCGAAAACAATATTAAAATAAAAGTCAATTTAATAGATGACATATGACCGCCGACAGGGTTACACCAATGATGATGCGTTTATGCGCGGAATAATTTTGCCCCGAGATCGATGCAAACAGGCACGCGTGCATGTTCAGGGCGCAAATACCTACGACTAAGAGGGAAAAGTAACAGGTAGTTTTTCCGGCTAAGGTAAAGAACACAGTCAATCGTCATAAGCCAATACATATTTATCAACAATCTTATATTACTTTATATTAAAAGCTTATAACAGCAACCCAATCACGACAAATGATGGTCGAACGCGATAACCATTTACGCAAAATCAATGTCGTAAATCTTGATGAAAAATACATTACCAAAAAATACGTCTAAATTATTTTATAATCATATATAAATACGAATAGGTTAGAGAGAAACTAATGTAAGGGATCAGGCACCAAAGTACTGTAAATTTTACCACGTATAGTGCTCGAACACAATATCAAAATTAAAGTCAATATAAACATGACATATGACCGCCGACAGGGTTACACCAATGATGATGCGTTTTTGTGCGGAATAATTTTGCCCCGAGATCGATGCAAACAGGCACGCGTGCATGTTCAGGGCGCAAATACCTACGACTAAGAGGGAAATGTAACAGGTAGTTTTTCCGGCTAAGGTAAAGAACACAGTCAATCGTCATAAGCCAATACATATTTATCAACAAGCTTATATTACTTTATATTAAAAGCTTATAACAGCAACCCAATCACGACAAATGATGGTCGACCGCAATAACCATTTACGCAAAATCAACATCGTACATCTTGATGAAATATACATTAGCAAAAATACGTCTAAATTATTTTATAATCATATATAAATACGAATAGGTTAAAGAGAAACTAATGTAAAGGCTCATGCACCACAGTACTGTAAATTTTACTACATATAGTGCTCGAACACAATATCAAAATTAAAGTCAATATAAACATGACATATGACCGCCGACAGGGTTACACCAATGATGATGCGTTTTTGTGCGGAATAATTTTGCCCCGAGATCGATGCAAACAGGCACGCGTGCATGTTCAGGGCGCAAATACCTACGACTAAGAGGGAAAAGTAACAGGTAGTTTTTCCGGCTAAGGTAAAGAACACAGTCAATCGTCATAAGCCAATACATATTTATCAACAATCTTATATTACTTTATATTAAAAGCTTATAACAGCAACCCAATCACGACAAATGATGGTCGAACGCGATAACCATTTACGCAAAATCAATGTCGTAAATCTTGATGAAAAATACATTACCAAAAAATACGTCTAAATTATTTTATAATCATATATAAATACGAATAGGTTAGAGAGAAACTAATGTAAGGGATCAGGCACCAAAGTACTGTAAATTTTACCACGTATAGTGCTCGAACACAATATCAAAATTAAAGTCAATATAAACATGACATATGACCGCCGACAGGGTTACACCAATGATGATGCGTTTTTGTGCGGAATAATTTTGCCCCGAGATCGATGCAAACAGGCACGCGTGCATGTTCAGGGCGCAAATACCTACGACTAAGAGGGAAAAGTAACAGGTAGTTTTTCCGGCTAAGGTAAAGAACACAGTCAATCGTCATAAGCCAATACATATTTATCAACAATCTTATATTACTTTATATTAAAAGCTTATAACAGCAACCCAATCACGACAAATGATGGTCGAACGCGATAACCATTTACGCAAAATCAACATCGTACATCTTGATGAAAAATACATTACCAAAAAATACGTCTAAATTATTTTATAATCATATATAAATACGAATAGGTTAGAGAGAAACTAATGTAAAGGCTCATGCACCAAAGTACTGTAAATTTTACCACGTATAGTGCTCGAACACAATATCAAAATTAAAGTCAATATAAACATGACATATGACCGCCGACAGGGTTACACCAATGATGATGCGTTTATGTGCGGAATAATTTTGCCCCGAGATCGATGCAAACAGGCACGCGTGCATGTTCGGGGCGCAAAAATTTCCTACCATTAGACAAATCTAAAAAGAGCAAATTCTTACCTACCGGTATGTTCATCCCGCACATTGCCTGCACAAAAATTTAAAAAAGAACATAAATATTTTTTCCAAAAAGCATGTTGATCTTAAGTGATTGATATCTCAGACAAATGCCTCGAAATGAACACTGCTTGCGCCTATCTAGCATGGTATTATTTCATCAAAATAACAAGAATCAATCAAGAACGAAACTTACCTACTAAGCACGAGTAGCTACAAAGGAAAATACCAATATTAGCGTGCCGAATAAGATGTAGTCTTTAAGGACTGATGCAATATCATTAGAATCGTTAAAGAACAAAACAAACGTCTATCACTCGTCATCTTTAATCATGAAGAGTATAAAAAGCACTTTTACAAAGCGAACCTACTTTTGGAAGTTGTCAACGCAGACAAAAACCATTTGCTATCAAAAGGCGGCAACGAATAATGTCTAGGGAAGTAACAATAAAAATAATTGCAAATAGGGTTAAATGACTAAAGAGAAAGCGAAAAAATTACAGCTAATTTTATTTCTCAAATATAACAAATTTAATCAAACCCAGCAATTGAAGCAATTACTGAGCAAAACACAAAAGCGAGAAATTGAAAAATTGACAGTCCAACAACCTAGAGAAACTCAATTGTCAAACAAGCTTTACTATTAGGAAATAAACACAATTCTCATTATTGAAATCTACTCAAACGCTAAAATTCCTCAACATCGCGTTTGCAGTAAGAATTTTTCACGGAAAAGGCATTGTCATAGAACATACTAACAAAATATTTAATGATCTATATCCAAGACACATACGTTAGAAAGAAACTAACATAAAGGCTCAACCACTAAAGGACTGTAAATATTACTACATACGAGTCGCGAAAACAATATTAAAATAAAAGTCAATTTAATAGATGACATATGACCGCCGACAGGGTTACACCAATGATGATGCGTTTATGCGCGGAATAATTTTGCCCCGAGATCGATGCAAACAGGCACGCGTGCATGTTCAGGGCGCAAATACCTACGACTAAGAGGGAAAAGTAACAGGTAGTTTTTCCGGCTAAGGTAAAGAACACAGTCAATCGTCATAAGCCAATACATATTTATCAACAATCTTATATTACTTTATATTAAAAGCTTATAACAGCAACCCAATCACGACAAATGATGGTCGAACGCGATAACCATTTACGCAAAATCAATGTCGTAAATCTTGATGAAAAATACATTACCAAAAAATACGTCTAAATTATTTTATAATCATATATAAATACGAATAGGTTAGAGAGAAACTAATGTAAGGGATCAGGCACCAAAGTACTGTAAATTTTACCACGTATAGTGCTCGAACACAATATCAAAATTAAAGTCAATATAAACATGACATATGACCGCCGACAGGGTTACACCAATGATGATGCGTTTTTGTGCGGAATAATTTTGCCCCGAGATCGATGCAAACAGGCACGCGTGCATGTTCAGGGCGCAAATACCTACGACTAAGAGGGAAAAGTAACAGGTAGTTTTTCCGGCTAAGGTAAAGAACACAGTCAATCGTCATAAGCCAATACATATTTATCAACAATCTTATATTACTTTATATTAAAAGCTTATAACAGCAACCCAATCACGACAAATGATGGTCGAACGCGATAACCATTTACGCAAAATCAATGTCGTAAATCTTGATGAAAAATACATTACCAAAAAATACGTCTAAATTATTTTATAATCATATATAAATACGAATAGGTTAGAGAGAAACTAATGTAAGGGATCAGGCACCAAAGTACTGTAAATTTTACCACGTATAGTGCTCGAACACAATATCAAAATTAAAGTCAATATAAACATGACATATGACCGCCGACAGGGTTACACCAATGATGATGCGTTTATGTGCGGAATAATTTTGCCCCGAGATCGATGCAAACAGGCACGCGTGCATGTTCGGGGCGCAAAAATTTCCTACCATTAGACAAATCTAAAAAGAGCAAATTCTTACCTACCGGTATGTTCATCCCGCACATTGCCTGCACAAAAATTTAAAAAAGAACATAAATATTTTTTCCAAAAAGCATGTTGATCTTAAGTGATTGATATCTCAGACAAATGCCTCGAAATGAACACTGCTTGCGCCTATCTAGCATGGTATTATTTCATCAAAATAACAAGAATCAATCAAGAACGAAACTTACCTACTAAGCACGAGTAGCTACAAAGGAAAATACCAATATTAGCGTGCCGAATAAGATGTAGTCTTTAAGGACTGATGCAATATCATTAGAATCGTTAAAGAACAAAACAAACGTCTATCACTCGTCATCTTTAATCATGAAGAGTATAAAAAGCACTTTTACAAAGCGAACCTACTTTTGGAAGTTGTCAACGCAGACAAAAACCATTTGCTATCAAAAGGCGGCAACGAATAATGTCTAGGGAAGTAACAATAAAAATAATTGCAAATAGGGTTAAATGACTAAAGAGAAAGCGAAAAAATTACAGCTTATTTTATTTCTCAAATATAACAAATTTAATCAAACCCAGCAATTGAAGCAATTACTGAGCAAAACACAAAAGCGAGAAATTGAAAAATTGACAGTCCAACAACCTAGACAAACTCAATTGTCAAACAAGCTTTACTATTAGGAAATAAACACAATTCTCATTATTGAAATCTACTCAAACGCTAAAATTCCTCAACATCGCGTTTGCAGTAAGAATTTTTCACGGAAAAGGCATTGTCATAGAACGTACTAACAAAATATTTAATGATCTATATCCAAGACACATACGTTAAAAAGAAACTAACATAAAGGCTCAACCACTAAAGGACTGTAAATATTACTACATACGAGTCGCGAAAACAATATTAAAATTAAAGTCAATTTAATAGATGACATATGACCGCCGACAGGGTTACACCAATGATGATGCGTTTATGCGCGGAATAATTTTGCCCCGAGATCGATGCAAACAGGCACGCGTGCATGTTCAGGGCGCAAATACCTACGACTAAGAGGGAAAAGTAACAGGTAGTTTTTCCGGCTAAGGTAAAGAACACAGTCAATCGTCATAAGCCAATACATATTTATCAACAATCTTATATTACTTTATATTAAAAGCTTATAACAGCAACCCAATCACGACAAATGATGGTCGAACGCGATAACCATTTACGCAAAATCAATGTCGTAAATCTTGATGAAAAATACATTACCAAAAAATACGTCTAAATTATTTTATAATCATATATAAATACGAATAGGTTAGAGAGAAACTAATGTAAGGGATCAGGCACCAAAGTACTGTAAATTTTACCACGTATAGTGCTCGAACACAATATCAAAATTAAAGTCAATATAAACATGACATATGACCGCCGACAGGGTTACACCAATGATGATGCGTTTTTGTGCGGAATAATTTTGCCCCGAGATCGATGCAAACAGGCACGCGTGCATGTTCAGGGCGCAAATACCTACGACTAAGAGGGAAAAGTAACAGGTAGTTTTTCCGGCTAAGGTAAAGAACACAGTCAATCGTCATAAGCCAATACATATTTATCAACAATCTTATATTACTTTATATTAAAAGCTTATAACAGCAACCCAATCACGACAAATGATGGTCGAACGCGATAACCATTTACGCAAAATCAATGTCGTAAATCTTGATGAAAAATACATTACCAAAAAATACGTCTAAATTATTTTATAATCATATATAAATACGAATAGGTTAGAGAGAAACTAATGTAAGGGATCAGGCACCAAAGTACTGTAAATTTTACCACGTATAGTGCTCGAACACAATATCAAAATTAAAGTCAATATAAACATGACATATGACCGCCGACAGGGTTACACCAATGATGATGCGTTTATGTGCGGAATAATTTTGCCCCGAGATCGATGCAAACAGGCACGCGTGCATGTTCGGGGCGCAAAAATTTCCTACCATTAGACAAATCTAAAAAGAGCAAATTCTTACCTACCGGTATGTTCATTCCGCACATTGCCTGCACAAAAATTTAAAAAAGAACATAAATATTTTTTCCAAAAAGCATGTTGATCTTAAGTGATTGATATCTCAGACAAATGCCTCGAAATGAACACTGCTTGCGCCTATCTAGCATGGTATTATTTCATCAAAATAACAAGAATCAATCAAGAACGAAACTTACCTACTAAGCACGAGTAGCTACAAAGGAAAATACCAATATTAGCGTGCCGAATAAGATGTAGTCTTTAAGGACTGATGCAATATCATTAGAATCGTTAAAGAACAAAACAAACGTCTATCACTCGTCATCTTTAATCATGAAGAGTATAAAAAGCACTTTTACAAAGCGAACCTACTTTTGGAAGTTGTCAACGCAGACAAAAACCATTTGCTATCAAAAGGCGGCAACGAATAATGTCTAGGGAAGTAACAATAAAAATAATTGCAAATAGGGTTAAATGACTAAAGAGAAAGCGAAAAAATTACAGCTTATTTTATTTCTCAAATATAACAAATTTAATCAAACCCAGCAATTGAAGCAATTACTGAGCAAAACACAAAAGCGAGAAATTGAAAAATTGACAGTCCAACAACCTAGAGAAACTCAATTGTCAAACAAGCTTTACTATTAGGAAATAAACACAATTCTCATTATTGAAATCTACACAAACGCTAAAATTCCTTAACATCGCGTTTGCAGTAAGAATTTTTCAGGGAAAAGGCATTGTCATAGAACATACTAACAAAATATTTAATGATCTATATCCAAGACACATACGTTAGAAAGAAACTAACATAAAGGCTCAACCACTAAAGGATTGTAAATATTACTACATACGAGTCGCGAAAACAATATTAAAATAAAAGTCAATTTAATAGATGACATATGACCGCCGACAGGGTTACACCAATGATGATGCGTTTATGCGCGGAATAATTTTGCCCCGAGATCGATGCAAACAGGCACGCGTGCATGTTCAGGGCGCAAATACCTACGACTAAGAGGGAAAAGTAACAGGTAGTTTTTCCGGCTAAGGTAAAGAACACAGTCAATCGTCATAAGCCAATACATATTTATCAACAATCTTATATTACTTTATATTAAAAGCTTATAACAGCAACCCAATCACGACAAATGATGGTCGAACGCGATAACCATTTACGCAAAATCAATGTCGTAAATCTTGATGAAAAATACATTACCAAAAAATACGTCTAAATTATTTTATAATCATATATAAATACGAATAGGTTAGAGAGAAACTAATGTAAGGGATCAGGCACCAAAGTACTGTAAATTTTACCACGTATAGTGCTCGAACACAATATCAAAATTAAAGTCAATATAAACATGACATATGACCGCCGACAGGGTTACACCAATGATGATGCGTTTTTGTGCGGAATAATTTTGCCCCGAGATCGATGCAAACAGGCACGCGTGCATGTTCAGGGCGCAAATACCTACGACTAAGAGGGAAAAGTAACAGGTAGTTTTTCCGGCTAAGGTAAAGAACACAGTCAATCGTCATAAGCCAATACATATTTATCAACAATCTTATATTACTTTATATTAAAAGCTTATAACAGCAACCCAATCACGACAAATGATGGTCGAACGCGATAACCATTTACGCAAAATCAATGTCGTAAATCTTGATGAAAAATACATTACCAAAAAATACGTCTAAATTATTTTATAATCATATATAAATACGAATAGGTTAGAGAGAAACTAATGTAAGGGATCAGGCACCAAAGTACTGTAAATTTTACCACGTATAGTGCTCGAACACAATATCAAAATTAAAGTCAATATAAACATGACATATGACCGCCGACAGGGTTACACCAATGATGATGCGTTTATGTGCGGAATAATTTTGCCCCGAGATCGATGCAAACAGGCACGCGTGCATGTTCGGGGCGCAAAAATTTCCTACCATTAGACAAATCTAAAAAGAGCAAATTCTTACCTACCGGTATGTTCATTCCGCACATTGCCTGCACAAAAATTTAAAAAAGAACATAAATATTTTTTCCAAAAAGCATGTTGATCTTAAGTGATTGATATCTCAGACAAATGCCTCGAAATGAACACTGCTTGCGCCTATCTAGCATGGTATTATTTCATCAAAATAACAAGAATCAATCAAGAACGAAACTTACCTACTAAGCACGAGTAGCTACAAAGGAAAATACCAATATTAGCGTGCCGAATAAGATGTAGTCTTTAAGGACTGATGCAATATCATTAGAATCGTTAAAGAACAAAACAAACGTCTATCACTCGTCATCTTTAATCATGAAGAGTATAAAAAGCACTTTTACAAAGCGAACCTACTTTTGGAAGTTGTCAACGCAGACAAAAACCATTTGCTATCAAAAGGCGGCAACGAATAATGTCTAGGGAAGTAACAATAAAAATAATTGCAAATAGGGTTAAATGACTAAAGAGAAAGCGAAAAAATTACAGCTTATTTTATTTCTCAAATATAACAAATTTAATCAAACCCAGCAATTGAAGCAATTACTGAGCAAAACACAAAAGCGAGAAATTGAAAAATTGACAGTCCAACAACCTAGAGAAACTCAATTGTCAAACAAGCTTTACTATTAGGAAATAAACACAATTCTCATTATTGAAATCTACACAAACGCTAAAATTCCTAAACATCGCGTTTGCAGTAAGAATTTTTCAGGGAAAAGGCATTGTCATAGAACATACTAACAAAATATTTAATGATCTATATCCAAGACACATACGTTAGAAAGAAACTAACATAAAGGCTCAACCACTAAAGGATTGTAAATATTACTACATACGAGTCGCGAAAACAATATTAAAATAAAAGTCAATTTAATAGATGACATATGACCGCCGACAGGGTTACACCAATGATGATGCGTTTATGCGCGGAATAATTTAGCCCCGAGATCGATGCAAACAGGCTCGCGTGCATGTTCAGGGCGCAAATATCTACGACTAAGAGGGAAAAGTAACAGGTAGTTTCTCCGGCTAAGGTAAAGAACACAGTCAATCGTCATAAGCCAATACATATTTATCAACAATCTTATATTACTTTATATTAAAAGCTTATAACAGCAACCCAATCACGACAAATGATGGTCGAACGCGATAACCATTTACGCAAAATCAATGTCGTAAATCTTGATGAAAAATACATTACCAAAAAATACGTCTAAATTATTTTATAATCATATATAAATACGAATAGGTTAGAGAGAAACTAATGTAAGGGATCAGGCACCAAAGTACTGTAAATTTTACCACGTATAGTGCTCGAACACAATATCAAAATTAAAGTCAATATAAACATGACATATGACCGCCGACAGGGTTACACCAATGATGATGCGTTTTTGTGCGGAATAATTTTGCCCCGAGATCGATGCAAACAGGCACGCGTGCATGTTCAGGGCGCAAATACCTACGACTAAGAGGGAAAAGTAACAGGTAGTTTTTCCGGCTAAGGTAAAGAACACAGTCAATCGTCATAAGCCAATACATATTTATCAACAATCTTATATTACTTTATATTAAAAGCTTATAACAGCAACCCAATCACGACAAATGATGGTCGAACGCGATAACCATTTACGCAAAATCAATGTCGTAAATCTTGATGAAAAATACATTACCAAAAAATACGTCTAAATTATTTTATAATCATATATAAATACGAATAGGTTAGAGAGAAACTAATGTAAGGGATCAGGCACCAAAGTACTGTAAATTTTACCACGTATAGTGCTCGAACACAATATCAAAATTAAAGTCAATATAAACATGACATATGACCGCCGACAGGGTTACACCAATGATGATGCGTTTTTGTGCGGAATAATTTTGCCCCGAGATCGATGCAAACAGGCACGCGTGCATGTTCAGGGCGCAAATACCTACGACTAAGAGGGAAAAGTAACAGGTAGTTTTTCCGGCTAAGGTAAAGAACACAGTCAATCGTCATAAGCCAATACATATTTATCAACAATCTTATATTACTTTATATTAAAAGCTTATAACAGCAACCCAATCACGACAAATGATGGTCGAACGCGATAACCATTTACGCAAAATCAATGTCGTAAATCTTGATGAAAAATACATTACCAAAAAATACGTCTAAATTATTTTATAATCATATATAAATACGAATAGGTTAGAGAGAAACTAATGTAAGGGATCAGGCACCAAAGTACTGTAAATTTTACCACGTATAGTGCTCGAACACAATATCAAAATTAAAGTCAATATAAACATGACATATGACCGCCGACAGGGTTACACCAATGATGATGCGTTTATGTGCGGAATAATTTTGCCCCGAGATCGATGCAAACAGGCACGCGTGCATGTTCGGGGCGCAAAAATTTCCTACCATTAGACAAATCTAAAAAGAGCAAATTCTTACCTACCGGTATGTTCATTCCGCACATTGCCTGCACAAAAATTTAAAAAAGAACATAAATATTTTTTCCAAAAAGCATGTTGATCTTAAGTGATTGATATCTCAGACAAATGCCTCGAAATGAACACTGCTTGCGCCTATCTAGCATGGTATTATTTCATCAAAATAACAAGAATCAATCAAGAACGAAACTTACCTACTAAGCACGAGTAGCTACAAAGGAAAATACCAATATTAGCGTGCCGAATAAGATGTAGTCTTTAAGGACTGATGCAATATCATTAGAATCGTTAAAGAACAAAACAAACGTCTATCACTCGTCATCTTTAATCATGAAGAGTATAAAAAGCACTTTTACAAAGCGAACCTACTTTTGGAAGTTGTCAACGCAGACAAAAACCATTTGCTATCAAAAGGCGGCAACGAATAATGTCTAGGGAAGTAACAATAAAAATAATTGCAAATAGGGTTAAATGACTAAAGAGAAAGCGAAAAAATTACAGCTTATTTTATTTCTCAAATATAACAAATTTAATCAAACCCAGCAATTGAAGCAATTACTGAGCAAAACACAAAAGCGAGAAATTGAAAAATTGACAGTCCAACAACCTAGAGAAACTCAATTGTCAAACAAGCTTTACTATTAGGAAATAAACACAATTCTCATTATTGAAATCTACACAAACGCTAAAATTCCTCAACATCGCGTTTGCAGTAAGAATTTTTCAGGGAAAAGGCATTGTCATAGAACATACTAACAAAATATTTAATGATCTATATCCAAGACACATACGTTAGAAAGAAACTAACATAAAGGCTCAACCACTAAAGGATTGTAAATATTACTACATACGAGTCGCGAAAACAATATTAAAATAAAAGTCAATTTAATAGATGACATATGACCGCCGACAGGGTTACACCAATGATGATGCGTTTATGCGCGGAATAATTTAGCCCCGAGATCGATGCAAACAGGCTCGCGTGCATGTTCAGGGCGCAAATACCTACGACTAAGAGGGAAAAGTAACAGGTAGTTTTTCCGGCTAAGGTAAAGAACACAGTCAATCGTCATAAGCCAATTAATATTTATCAACAATCTTATATTACTTTATATTAAAAGCTTATAACAGCAACCCAATCACGACAAATGATGGTCGAACGCGATAACCATTTACGCAAAATCAATGTCGTAAATCTTGATGAAAAATACATTACCAAAAAATACGTCTAAATTATTTTATAATCATATATAAATACGAATAGGTTAGAGAGAAACTAATGTAAGGGATCAGGCACCAAAGTACTGTAAATTTTACCACGTATAGTGCTCGAACACAATATCAAAATTAAAGTCAATATAAACATGACATATGACCGCCGACAGGGTTACACCAATGATGATGCGTTTATGTGCGGAATAATTTTGCCCCGAGATCGATGCAAACAGGCACGCGTGCATGTTCAGGGCGCAAATACCTACGACTAAGAGGGAAAAGTAACAGGTAGTTTTTCCGGCTAAGGTAAAGAACACAGTCAATCGTCATAAGCCAATACATATTTATCAACAATCTTATATTACTTTATATTAAAAGCTTATAACAGCAACCCAATCACGAGAAATGATGGTCGAACGCGATAACCATTTACGCAAAAGCAATGTCGTAAATCTTGATGAAAAAATACATTACCAAAAAATACGTCTAAATTATTTTATAATCATATATAAATACGAATAGGTTAGAGAGAAACTAATGTAAGGGATCAGGCACTAAAGTACTGTAAATTTTACCACGTATAGTGCTCGAACACAATATCAAAATTAAAGTCAATATAAACATGACATATGACCGCCGACAGGGTTACACCAATGATGATGCGTTTATGTGCGGAATAATTTTGCCCCGAGATCGATGCAAACAGGCACGCGTGCATGTTCGGGGCGCAAAAATTTCCTACCATTAGACAAATCTAAAAAGAGCAAATTCTTACCTACCGGTATGTTCATTCCGCACATTGCCTGCACAAAAATTTAAAAAAGAACATAAATATTTTTTCCAAAAAGCATGTTGATCTTAAGTGATTGATATCTCAGACAAATGCCTCGAAATGAACACTGCTTGCGCCTATCTAGCATGGTATTATTTCATCAAAATAACAAGAATCAATCAAGAACGAAACTTACCTACTAAGCACGAGTAGCTACAAAGGAAAATACCAATATTAGCGTGCCGAATAAGATGTAGTCTTTAAGGACTGATGCAATATCATTAGAATCGTTAAAGAACAAAACAAACGTCTATCACTCGTCATCTTTAATCATGAAGAGTATAAAAAGCACTTTTACAAAGCGAACCTACTTTTGGAAGTTGTCAACGCAGACAAAACCCATTTGCTATCAAAAGGCGGCAACGAATAATGTCTAGGGAAGTAACAATAAAAATAATTGCAAATAGGGTTAAATGACTAAAGAGAAAGCGAAAAAATTACAGCTTATTTTATTTCTCAAATATAACAAATTTAATCAAACCCAGCAATTGAAGCAATTACTGAGCAAAACACAAAAGCGAGAAATTGAAAAATTGACAGTCCAACAACCTAGAGAAACTCAATTGTCAAACAAGCTTTACTATTAGGAAATAAACACAATTCTCATTATTGAAATCTACACAAACGCTAAAATTCCTTAACATCGCGTTTGCAGTAAGAATTTTTCAGGGAAAAGGCATTGTCATAGAACATACTAACAAAATATTTAATGATCTACATCCAAGACACATACGTTAGAAAGAAACTAACATAAAGGCTCAACCACTAAAGGATTGTAAATATTACTACATACGAGTCGCGAAAACAATATTAAAATAAAAGTCAATTTAATAGATGACATATGACCGCCGACAGGGTTACACCAATGATGATGCGTTTATGCGCGGAATAATTTAGCCCCGAGATCGATGCAAACAGGCTCGCGTGCATGTTCAGGGCGCAAATACCTACGACTAAGAGGGAAAAGTAACAGGTAGTTTTTCCGGCTAAGGTAAAGAACACAGTCAATCGTCATAAGCCAATTAATATTTATCAACAATCTTATATTACTTTATATTAAAAGCTTATAACAGCAACCCAATCACGACAAATGATGGTCGAACGCGATAACCATTTACGCAAAATCAATGTCGTAAATCTTGATGAAAAATACATTACCAAAAAATACGTCTAAATTATTTTATAATCATATATAAATACGAATAGGTTAGAGAGAAACTAATGTAAGGGATCAGGCACCAAAGTACTGTAAATTTTACCACGTATAGTGCTCGAACACAATATCAAAATTAAAGTCAATATAAACATGACATATGACCGCCGACAGGGTTACACCAATGATGATGCGTTTATGTGCGGAATAATTTTGCCCCGAGATCGATGCAAACAGGCACGCGTGCATGTTCGGGGCGCAAAAATTTCCTACCATTAGACAAATCTAAAAAGAGCAAATTCTTACCTACCGGTATGTTCATTCCGCACATTGCCTGCACAAAAATTTAAAAAAGAACAAATATTTTTTCCAAAAAGCATGTTGATCTTAAGTGATTGATATCTCAGACAAATGCCTCGAAATGAACACTGCTTGCGCCTATCTAGCATGGTATTATTTCATCAAAATAACAAGAATCAATCAAGAACGAAACTTACCTACTAAGCACGAGTAGCTACAAAGGAAAATACCAATATTAGCGTGCCGAATAAGATGTAGTCTTGAAGGACTGATGCAATATCATTAGAATCGTTAAAGAACAAAACAAACGTCTATCACTCGTCATCTTTAATCATGAAGAGTATAAAAAGCACTTTTACAAAGCGAACCTACTTTTGGAAGTTGTCAACGCAGACAAAACCCATTTGCTATCAAAAGGCGGCAACGAATAATGTCTAGGGAAGTAACAATAAAAATAATTGCAAATAGGGCTAAATGACTAAAGAGAAAGCGAAAAAATTACAGCTTATTTTATTTCTCAAATATAACAAATTTAATCAAACCCAGCAATTAAAGCAATTACTGAGCAAAACACAAAAGCGAGAAATTGAAAAATTGACAGTACAACAACCTAGAGAAACTCAATTGTCAAACAAGCTTTACTATTAGGAAATAAACACAATTCTCATTATTGAAATCTACACAAACGCTAAAATTCCTTAACATCGCGTTTGCAGTAAGAATTTTTCAGGGAAAAGGCATTGTCATAGAACATACTAACAAAATATTTAATGATCTACATCCAAGACACATACGTTAGAAAGAAACTAACATAAAGGCTCAACCACTAAAGGATTGTAAATATTACTACATACGAGTCGCGAAAACAATATTAAAATAAAAGTCAATTTAATAGATGACATATGACCGCCGACCATTCATGGTTAATGCTTCAGCACCGGTGCTAAATATAACAAAAGATACGTCAAGCATAGAATTTCGCGATGTTTCATTCTCCTACAACGAAAACCAGCATCAATCGGTCAGGCGGAAGATACTAGACGGAGTCAGTTTTACTGTAAGTTTCTCATTCTCGTGTGCTGGATTAAATTTTTATCAATAGCTGATTTTCATATTTAATGTTAAGTAAACTACCTGAGTGGGTTTTCTTTTCGAATGCTATCATTCATTCAAACCTTTTTCGAGTTTTTGTGCTTTTCTTTATACGATAAATTCCTATTAAACAAACATTGGTTTTGTGGGCGGTGATAACAATTACTTTAATCAAGGTTGCAATCTTGATATAAACACCTAACCCATTAAGCACATACATTTGTCAGGATAAACTAAGTATTGTATGTTGTAGAGAAGGAAATTCATACAGTTGACCGGTTTTGTCATTATTGAGAGCTTATCTCGTACTATGCAAGTTTTGCTGCGGACAGGGATCGAAACTAGTAAAGTAATCGTTATCACCGCCCGTGCAACCAACGTTCATATAATTATATTAATGTTCATTTCAATATCACCTCATGTAGTGTGGTGTATGTTCTATGGTGACTGATTGTGGATGGTATGCTATATGGGCTCCACCTAAACGAAAGTCTAACCAAAAAAGCATTTGTTAGTATATTACGGAAAATTGTGTGTAGTGTGCGGCAAGGTTGCTTGGTTCTTTAAATCAAGTTGCGAGCTTGAAATAAACACCAATTCAATTGTATTAAACCAGTCGTCGAACAACATAACAAAACTACCGACGACTGGTTAAATACAATGGGATTGGTGTTTACTTCAAGCGTGCAAACTTGATTTAAAGAATTGTTACCACCACCCGCGCAAACAATTATTGTTAAAGGTTGCTTGGTTGTTAGAGCACCAAAATTCCGAAGCAGCCCTGTCTGCGGCAAATTCCGGAAAGTAGGTGAGCTCCCAATAAGGATCAAACCGGCCTACTCGTTGGATTTTCTTTTCTACATACTTAGTATATACTGTAAAATGTATGTGCCTAATGTGTTTATTTCAAGATCGCAACCATGAGGTAATTATTTTTTACCGCTCGCGCAATCAATGTTCTTTTAATTATATAAAAAAATCATCCAATAGAATGGATTTGTCATTATTGGGAAGTCTTCACGAACTGTCCAGTGTTTGTCTCGGACTAATTTTTCTGGGTTAGACTTTCATTTAAGTGGAGTCTATGTGGCATCTCTATGGAAATAAAGCTCCAACCAACAAAAACCTATCGTTATAGAACAGAAACAACGCTACCTAGACTGATGTTTATATCAGGACCTATTTCTATGTTATTCCTTTTGTATTCAAGTACAACTTGGTCTACATTAGCAAAAAAAATATTAATGAGATTACCAAAGATGTAGCCCCATCAACACGTAGGTTTATTGACCCTAACTATATCTGGGAGCTGTCTCTTCGCCAAGGCATCACGTATTTAGCGGTGTGAGGTAACAATATTCGTGAATAAACATAGCAAATCAAGAGCGCAGATCCCACATTCTTGACCAAAATATATAGTGGTTAAAGGGCGTAATACTGGCTCCTACTGATGAGTCACCAGTAAGCACGAAACGAATGTGCACATGAGATTATACTTTCCGTTCATGCTGCCTTTGGTTTATCCTTCTGGTCACAACTGAACTAATTTGTTACTAGGTTCGCAACACCTAATACTTACTAGCATATATATTAATTCTCCTTAACAAACAGTATTTAATTGAAATATGAGATAGTTTATGGGTAGGTTTGCTAATTCTAGATAAAGCTGGTTTGATATCCACTATTTGTGAGTCCTACATCACTGTTTATGCATGTTTGTCGTATAAAATTTCAAATTGACTAACATTTCCCGACCTTTGAAGGATTTTTTCTTCCAAATGTCTTATGTCTTCCACTATACCTGTCTTTGGCAAGTCCAAGCATTAAATCGAAATTCGCCAATCCAAGTATTTGGTTGGATCTCCTGTGCTTCATTATGGGGCACACGAGGCTCCATAATGGATGCAAGAGATTATACAATATCGTCGGAAAAATAAAGCCTTGAATCGGATTTTGTTCCATCGATAGATGTTATAAGAAGTGATCACGTATACAAGTTTCGGGGATTGCAACATAAAAAGGCGTTTGGTGATGATACCTTTTTTGTGCTGGGGCAGAAAATCGCCATGTGCGTGATGGACTTCAAGCAGCTTTCGATAGTTATTGTGTGTCGTTTAAGCCGAATGAAACTAGCTCTTGGCTATTATTATGTAAGTGATTTTGCTTCTTGTGCTGTGTTGGACAGATGGCGGACTGCACGCAGCGGTGTCCAGGAGACCAGAATCGTCTTTAGCTGCCGGTAATGTGTCTTTCTGTGCCTAGCATACGAGTAAACCTGGTTTGCCTGTTCTAATGTGAAAGTGATCCAGTCAGATAATATGTAACCATGCTACTATTTTGGTGTTGTAGTATGGCCTTAATTAACTGAATAGAGACGAACTGGGTTTCCTTTGTTTTGGTCGTATTGCAAGATTGTCATCATCATCCTGCACAGCAATATAAAAGTTATTTGTGACTAATGATGCATTGCTATATAAGCATACGATAAATGAAAAAACAAGCAAGAAAAGTTAAAAAATGATGATAATGACAAACATAATAACTTAGAAGCACAAATTATTAAAGGAGAGAGTTTTTTTAGTGTGGCGCATCCAGTTACTGTGAGCTTTTTTACCTAAATGACAAAGTGAAGTGAGGCAAACCAAACCTATACGCGATGCGATACAGCTTCATTGCGGTTGTGACTGTATTACGTCGTAATCAACCAAACCTCACAGCTAGCTCTGCCCAACTAAGAAGGGAAAATTGCGTCGACGTTTTTTCTATGGATCTGCAATAAGATCGCCGCTGAGATCGCTTCAATGCCACATCGCGTAGCGTTTAGAACCAAGAACTAGAATGCGCATGTGATCCCTTTCCGGGCGAACGATTTGGTGTGATATTTAAATGTGGTTGAATTAAGCTGTTTCATCGTCAAATCTAAGCGTCCAATTCTCACTAGCGTATAATAAAGCTGCACGTAAAGATGCATTATAAACACGACCTCTAAGGCAAAGCGAAATGATGATGGTTGGAGACAGTTACTCTAGCTTTCGCGATTCTCATGCTCGTCTCGTCACACATATTACCTCAGTTCTTGATAGAGCTGCCAAGGTATGTAAACCTGCCAACTTCGTCCCGATCTTCACTCTGCAGTCGCAGAATTGGAGTGAGTGGTGGGTGATCCTGTAAAAAGCCACCGGCAACCATACTATTTACTGCTGCCTTGCAGACTGCGCTTGGATGTGCAAAGGCTAGAGGTGCGTCCTCGATCAAAAAGCCGAGTGGTGAGGGGACACCACTTGTACCAAATTCCCAAGAAACTCCATGAAAATGTCACAATCTATGAATACCGATCATGCTACGGCGTCCCCGGCAAGCGA
>JAQBSW010004771.1:0-64989 GCA_029291075.1 Eudiplozoon nipponicum
TATGTTTTTATACATATTGACATGTATTTTATATATTGATATAAGGTGTGACTAACGTAATAAATAAATATATAATAAGAATAGAAATTATTCATATTTAATAATTATCAATGGTCCT
This sequence comes from Eudiplozoon nipponicum, assembly GCA_029291075.1. Classification (NCBI taxonomy): domain Eukaryota; kingdom Metazoa; phylum Platyhelminthes; class Monogenea; order Mazocraeidea; family Diplozoidae; genus Eudiplozoon; species Eudiplozoon nipponicum. The sequence goes on from JAQBSW010004771.1 coordinate 119, forward strand.
TTCTCTCTCTCTCTCTCTCTCTCTATATATATATATATATATATATATATATATATATATATATATATAAAGGTGTTACGATATTATATTTAGATATATATGTATATAGATATAATGAATTATTTTAGTCATATGAGAAAATATTCTTATGCAATTATTTCCAATAGTTGATTAACTTCGCATTGTGCTTACGATTAGTTTTTTGAAAAACGTTAGTTGTCCAGACTATCTCTATCTTTCTCTCTTTAATCGTTCACCTAAGCGTCGCTATAACATTCACTCTCCATCCATCTACGTAACTTGCTGCTCCATATTTGAACTAATTTGTTGCTATGTGCGCAATACCTCACACACCATTGTATACATTAGAGTTCCCGGCTTTAAATAAAATACAGTATATGATAGTCAAGGTTTTAGTTTTAGCATTTTTAAATTTTGATTACCGTGACATAGTAGCAATACAGTTATAACAAATAACAAAAGGTTCGATACTGTCTCTCTCCCCTAAAATATTCTGCATACGAGATGAGATGATGTATAGGTGAGGTAATGATTGGTCTGCTAATTATAAAACGTTATATATTGAGTTTAGTTACTGAGACAAATTCTATGATTAAAATAGTGTTGAGTCAAATATATATAAATAGAATGGTTTTGGAACGAGGTTACCACATTTGCTTAAATCTGCTATTGTGATCAGTGTTGTGTTGCCTGATGATGGTGCTGGAAAGTAGGCACCGAAACGTCGCCAGTAAACAAAGATGTGATAGAACCGCATTTCCAGTTGAAGTAAAAATGAGTCAACCCGATCAAAGACAAAACAAAATTGGAAATTGTGATAAATCGGATCTTTGTGTAACTGCCCGTGTACAGCTATTATCTGCGTACCGAAATATTTGAATCCACTGTCATCATGATGATTTTTGCAAATATTTCGATTTCCAGGTACGGAAATCATCATGATGACAGTGGATTCAAATATTTCGGTACGCAATCCGAAAATCAGGTAAATGATCCTTTCACTGTCGCGCAACATGTTTCTTTTAAATCTTCTTGGTTATTGGTGATATGAAGACTAATATTTGGCAATTGAGCGACGCTAAATTTAGTCTAGGTGGCACATTCACTTGAAGCCCAATCATTAATGATAATAGTCAAATACATTTCAGTTTCTGTGCATAGCATAAATTATAAATTAGTAGCAGAAAATTCAGACGTAATGTAGGGCGCTGCGCCAAATGGCGTTCGCTATACGGAATTTTTTAGAGTGAGTCAACCAACATTCCTATATTACAAAAAGGCAATCTTAATTCGTGCGATAACCATCGTGGCATAAATTTGACTCCAGTCGTACCTAGATTATTTGCCTGGTACCATATAGCGTATAAGTGCTTCTATTAAATAAAGTATTCCGGCCAGGACCAAGTTGTATTTGAACAGCAACATTTATATCATCATTCCACAATAGCCAACTATTTAGACTTCAGGAGTCCAATTGAAACGATGAATTGCAATTTCCTATTCAATATTGTCGAAAAGTGGTATTCTCACTAAATTATTAAACAATATACTTTCTCTCTACAAATTTTTTTTGTATTGGGATATACAATGTAGTATCGCACACCATTACTAATTGCAGTAGTGTCCATCAAGGATTTCTGCTAATTTCAACTTGTTTATTTTTTAATAAATATCATTTAGTAATATTCTAATCAATAAGTATCGGATGCAGACGTCGAAATTCTCCCCGATGTTAGATTAGCCAATGTTGACTATTAAAATGATATTTGGTAATTATTCGAAAGCCGAGACTCTGTCAAAGCCACATTGAATAGATTAGAGAACATCGCTTTGTCTTTTAGTATACAATTTTCTCCCTCTAAATGTAGGATGCTTCCGTAGAATTACCCTTCTCTCCTTTCGACTATGCGGCTTCAAGGCAAGCAATTGGATGTAATTAAAAAGGTTGCATATCTTGGTAGCTGTATCAGTAATAAATGAAATATGATAGTAAAGGTTAATATGAGAATCACGAAAGCTAGGGAAGATTACTACGACCTTCGCCATTTATGAAGAAACACGAGCATCTACCATAAATTTCGTGTGTACAATGCATTTTTACATGCAGTCCTGATATACAATAGTGAAACTTGTTCCTCCACAGCCGAAGGCTTCAGAGACTTACAGGTAATCGTCAACCACTGCTTAGCAAACAGCTCATATAGCTTACCAGAAGCACAGGCAATGCTGACATCCACAAACGTGTTTAATAACGGCCAGCAAGTGCTCCTCATTAGATAAGCGAATAAGGCCCATCAATTGAGTTTTCTCAACCACGTTTTACGCATGCATTTAATTCGTTAGCCTAGAAGAGTATTACTCCGTTAGTCAGCGCCAGATTGGCTAAAGAAATCAAGTTGACCTATTTCGATAATATAGAATCAGTTAGTCAACATCAGTCAAGGTGGATACTATAGGACTCGTCCGTATACCTGGAAGAGGTCCACGTATGCATCAGCATTCTTTGTTGGAAGCCCGGCACGATCTTGTTGTAGATTCATAGTAGGATCATCATCTTAAGTTGCTTTTTTATAGTTAGTCAGAGTTCACTATGAAGTTCGTTCTTTTTAACAAAGCGATACAACAAAACACAACAAGAAATCTGTACTGTCGGTGTTGCCTTAAGTAGCTTAATCGAGAATAGACCCTACTTGTTGCTCTGTCCATATGAAGCCCAGAACGCTCCAATGGCTCTATTTAGGGTTGATGAGAATAGAAGAGAATTTCAGAAGTATAAGAATTAAGATGAAAAAGAAGCAGAAAAATGCTGGAAGCAGCAGCCAAGCCTCAGAAGGGAATATTAAATAAATAATTATTATGTACAATTTTATTACAAAAGAACGTGCTTTAGGCTTTATGGTCCCTTGTGATAGCTGAGAATGATTGATTTGGATATTGACAGCACAGACGAGCATAGAAACTGCATTTTTAGGAGTAATTAAGTCAAGAATATGACAAACAATATTTAATAATTATGAGAGTAACAACATAAACGCCCCAAATAAGATGGATAGTCATAATAATCCCAGTGGCTGTAAAATAACCTGTCAGTATTTGAACCAAAATCGAACCGTAATTTCTGGCCTCCATCAGAATTTAAGCACCACTGGGTGTGGAAAGGCCAGTGGTTTAACAAAGTAGAAGCTTAGCAGCGCGCGTAATATTTCTAATTAGAATCATCAATTGTACATGTAGCCGTCTAGGAATTAGTGAATCATACAGCGGCGATCCAATCAGAATTACCAGTAGACCTGCCGTATGTTGAATGTAAACGGAGATTATTGAATCACTTCCGTATCAGGCTCCAGAAGATTACCGCAGAATGATACAGACTTAAACTATTACCATATAAACTTTGCATGGATACCACTGAACACGTTAGGCGGTGGTTGTTCAAGCTCAGAAATCTTTGCTGGGTTTCGAAAAATCATGAGGCCATCATGTTTATTTTGCTAGACCTTACCAGATATGATGCCCCGTCGAGTACACTTTTGGGGACTGGAAAGAATTCGGGCATATGCTTCTCAAATCTATTATTCAATATGGTTGATAGTGAAGGAGATGCGTTCGAATCCAGTACAACAAACTATTCCAACTATATATATATATATATATATATATATATATATCAATTAAGCAGCGCTCAGACCGCCTACTGAAAGCAGGAAGGTTTTAAATTAACTATCAAAGAGGTCGAGAACACACCAATGTCTCTTTCTATGACAGGTTTGAATGTCAAAGAAATACGTCGCAAAAGAAATTCAACTTACTTGGGCGAATACAATGCATATGATATGCCAAACCTGACAAATTTTCAAGGGATCTCGTACAAGAAGCTGCTGCCAATAATGCATACATAAACAAGAGCATAAATGACGGTTCAAAATTCAATTATCTCAGTAAAACAGAAGGATGGGTCAGAACATATAGAATCAAGTAGCAGTTATTTTAAAACACGGCCAAGACCGAAAAAACAAAAAAATCTTGGAATAAGTTTCAAAAGCGAAAATGATCGAAACAATCTCCGCAGGACTGTACATCAATCTGGAAACACATCAAGTTACGACAATATTAGGAGCCTCTTCGTTGCAGTCTATTATGCTAATGATACACGCATAGCAACACAAACGTGCAAAATTCCTCTGAAATCTACTATAATCAGTAAGAAATTAAAATATACACACGATCAAGACTCACTCGAGCCTGCAGATAAACTAAAGGTAAAAAACATCCGCGACAACAGAATGTTCTCACTTAATATCTTTCGATTGCTTATTAGCAATCGACTGAAAATACGGATATCTTGTGCGATCTGATAAACACGGAATTTCATATAGTGCTTAAAAAACGACCTTCATAATCACATATAACCACATAATTTTTAAAATCAACTTTAACGAAAGTTAAACGGTATGGTTAAGGGAAGCTGCCCAGCACTTCATCCCGTCTTATTAATTCGTGTACGTCTTGAGCAAACGGAACTGAAAAATATAACTAAGAATTTCACATTTTATAAAATTAATGTGGATGATCTTCTGTTGTTAAACTCAGAAGCACGAGGTCCGGCTGACACTAAGAAACAAGCTAATGAAGACGATCCACAGAAAAAGACAACAAATTTTGCTAGCATACAAAATTCGTTCAAGACAAAAATTCTGATTTGATACTAACAGTACATGAGTAAAACTGCTAACCGAGCAAGAAAAATCTGCACTGAACACAAGATCGAAGAATATAATGAAAATGTACTAAATCAACGAATTCACGGCATTGTTCATAAAAGTGAAACTCAGACCGCGACCAATTCATGTAACAAAAAGTAACAGCGAGCCTCGATAATGCCACGTCAATTAAAACGAATCACGAAAGAAACTCGTCTCAATGCAAAAGAAAACATCACCTTGGGCACACAAATAAGCATGATACTGGATGCTACATATCAATACCACTTTCCCAATCATACACAGTTTACAAATGTATATGTCTCTGCAGTGGCATATGTATTGTACGTGCAAAAAATTAACAACAGAATACATTAATATTTTCTGCGGAAATTGATTCAAAAACAAATAACGCTGTCAGGAAAAAATGGGAAATTAGTTATTTCAAAATTACGAGATCTGAGCTCGGACAGATACAAATTGAGATACATTTGTTTTGTTCGTTGGATATATTTAAAACGTTTCTTTGCGAAACTGATAGAGCAAAACGAAAACTCACGATCGCCAATCGTGTTAACTCTCAAATAAATAATTTAAAAGCGAAGTGTGATTTAAGTTCTATGTTAGTCTGTGGTCTGGACTTATCAGTGTAGTTGAAACGAGGAGCAATGATTTCGAAAAAGACGATCAGAGGGCCGCTTGATAAATCAATCAAGAAATATAAAGAAGAATATCCGAATGATTTGTTACACCTCTCCTGACGCAAAAGAAGAGCCTAATAAAAACCAGAAATGAATAGACAGTCAGCAAATCGGATTACGCAATTGAGCTTCTTTGGCTGCCTTAAGTCCCGTCGTGAAATCTGATACGTCAAAAATAACGAAAAACTCACCCGAATGCGTTTTTTCTGTAAAGACATAAAATCATAACTTAATGAAATTAGCATCTGGTAGGGTGAAAAAAATATATACAAAATAGTTCAAAATTGTAAGAATAAGATAGTTCTCTCCTGTTCAGGCCGTGCCGGTGCATGAAGCCTGAAGTGATTTTTCATGATAGTGTTGCAGATGAGACGCTGGCATACACGGAATGCGACAGGAAGGTGCTTTAATTATCGTAATGAATGTGCAGATACGGAAGCTGCATGGCTACTTATCCACATAATACATCTAATAATAATGTGCATTACACAAGCGCATAATTCCGGCGCTTCACTATCAAATAGTCAGTTAAATGGTTTAATATTTATAGTTATGAGGGATCTGCGAAAGCAAATTAAGTCATCCATCCCTAAATAGGGTCGATACTGTGCTCATTTGGCTTCTTTTCATTAGCCCGGCTCACATAGGCAAACGTAGAAGCTATACAAGTATTGCCCAATAATTAATAAAACACAGAAACCATCACACCTACATTAAGATATAGTTGACAATGACGGTTAGGTAACAAATTGAAAAATAAACTGCAAAGCAACATTCGTGCAGCCAAAAAATGTAAACTGCAACCTGGAACAGCTTGAATTTTCGAGCTAACTATCAAGAAACAGTTAATTGGAAAAACTAAATGAATTCAGACAGTCGCTTCATGCACAAACACGCAATATGGTGCATGAAACTTAGCTGATTTTGAACGCAACCTCAAGCTAAACCAGACTGATAGCCAACTAAAAGAACACCGAATCTAATGCGGGCAACTGACCTGTCAACGAATACCGAATTTAGCTAACAACTAAGACAATTTGAAATAGTTGAATGTGATGTCGTATAAGTGATAGACGATATTTAAATTTAGCTGATGCGCCCTACAATTAAAAAAATGATAAAACTGGTTCGACGAAAAACGAATAGAGGGGTAGATCGAACAGCAATAGTAACATTGAAAGGTATGTGCCGACCACAACGATAATCAGCTGCATTGCGAATAGTGGTCTCCTGAACGAAACTACGCAAGCGCTACATGATATAAAGGTTGTAAATATGCGCACTGTACATAGACAAGGTAGACCAGTCTATGGACCAGTCTTCCATGGCACGTGGCCAGAGAATTTGACATTGAGTCACTGTAGTTTCACTTAATTGATGTATGCGAGAACTATTTAAATGAAGATTTATATAATTAAACGAACATTGGTTGCGCGGGTGGTGATAACAATTATTATAATCAAGGTTGCGGTCTTGATATAAACACCTGACCCATTAATTACTTACATATGTCAGTATAAACTAAGAATTGTATAGTGTAGAAAAGGCAATTCATCCAGTAGACCGGTTTCGTCCTTATTGGGAACTCATCAAGTACTGGCCAGAATTTGCCGCGGACAGGATACGAACCTGGGCACGTCTGCTTCGGAATCTGGTGCTCTAACCACTGAGCTATCCTGCCGCACACTACACTACACACAATTTTCAGTTATATACTAACTAATGTAACTTGGTTAGTCAATTTTTCCTTTAGGTGGAGCTCATATGGCATCCATTTAGACCCAAAGTTCCAACTAACCTTGCCCAATCTGTCATTACTGAACAGACACCACATTACATGGGGAAGTGGTATTGAAATGAACATTTATATGATTAAACGAACATTGGTTGCGCGGGTGGTGATAACAATTATTATAATCAAGGTTGCGGTCTTGATATAAACACCTGACCCATTAATTACTTACACATGTCAGTATAAACTAAGAATTGTATAGTGTAGAAAAGGCAATTCATCCAGTAGACCGGTTTCGTCCTTATTGGGAACTCATCAAGTACTGGCCAGAATTTGCCGCGGACAGGATACGAACCTGGGCAAGTCTGCTTCGGAATCTGGTGCTCTAACCACTGAGCTATCCTGCCCCCAATAAGGACGAAACCGGTCTACTGGATGAATTGCCTTTTCTACACTATACAATTCTTAGTTTATACTGACATGTGTAAGTAATTGATGGGTCAGGTGTTTATATCAAGACCGCAACCTTGATTATAATATTTAAATGAAGATTGCCAGTTTCGTATCAACACCAATCCCATTGTATTTAACCGGTTGCACAGCATAGCAAAACTACCGTCAATCACATGTTGCGCGACCGGTTAAATACAATTGGATAGGGGTGTAAATGAAGTTCGCAAACTTCATTTAAAGAAATGTTGTTCACACCCGCGCAATCAACGATCGTTTAATTTTATACGAGAATGCTATGATATTTAACCGACACATGCACACATACGCGACACAAACCTTTCTAGTGAAACGTCAGTACTTGTTAAGAAATCGTCATCAACTCCATCACCAACCGCTATACAACCGCCTTGAATAACTGATGCTTCGTTGTCACATAACCATGAGAACAATAAAATAATTTTTTAAAGAAAAAATAATTTAAAATAAACAAAAAATTGTTAACGGAAAGGGATTTATGAAGAGGTGGATCTAGTTTAGATGGATATACTTGCATATATAACACACAGAAATTAGACAACTTAGAACCTTACACATGCCATTATTGCCGAGTCTACTATAAGCAGACGATATTTAAATCAGTCATACATAAGTATAAACGAAGCTGCTTGAGTAAAATTTCCGACTAATTTTATTATTTGGTTATATTTGGTGTGATGAGGAAGATACTCGCCAAAGAATATCAAAATATCGCAAAAGAATATGTAGATTTGGAAAACCACCGTGTTAGTTGAAACAAGAATTAAATAATTTCAACTTGAAAATTTGTAGAAAATCAAAAAATTTATTCACAATCAATTAAATACTATACTGCCTAGAGCATTTGCCACCTAGTAGATCATACCAAACGCAACTTCTACAACAATGCAGACTTCTAATTAACCACCTGCCTGTCACGTTATATATGTTATGTAGCTTCAAAACAAACCCAAAAAGAACGGAAACATCAGTTTAAAAGATCTGGTTCGTTACCACCGCAAAACCAGAAATAATTTTCAATTCTTAGAAGACTGTAATATTCAATTACAACCAAATTCAAACGCTGCCTTGCCTAAATATGGCAGCATGTTGAACAGATCGGTATTCCGTGCTAGCTAACCTGCTAGACTTTAAACGAAACATGATGCGCGATAGGGAATAGATTAATTACCTGGGGCTTGGTGTACCCAACAAGACTTTTGCATCCACCGTCTTCAATTTTACTCCGAATATTCCGGCTTCCTGTTTCGGTAGCCTTTTTCAACGGATAGCACATCCCAAAAACAATTTAACAATAGTTTATTCAAGTGGTACATTTAGTTTTTAACTGCTTCATTTATACTTTTTTGTGACATTACGTGTATGGTTCGGTACGTGTACATTCATGGAAATGAAATTGCAGTTATCTAACGACATCTACTTCGGATTCACTAGATATGCGTACGCCAAGTCCGTGTGTATGTGCTCTCTTTCGATTTGGATTTATAAGTAATCAGTAACTACACATGTACACTCATCCAAGTGAAATACAGTGATCTAACAAAATATGACGTTCATTTGTTAAGCGTACGACACGCCTGTTTATGTGTGTATGTAAGTTTATTTGGAAATGAGAAGTAATCCGTTACATTTAATTAACTGCACGTGTATCACTTATCCAAGTGAAACTAAAGTGATAAATTTCAATTCCTCTTTGCACACATCAAACCTACTTAAATTACTAAATGAAGTATATACGAGTTGCATTCGGGTAAGGAAAAGGGAAAGATACTGTGAATACCCGGTCGTAAAATCTTCACGGAAAATAATTATGAGCTAGTAAGAATACTAATAAAAGTAAATTTTTCAATAGGATAAATAAAAGAAGTCATAAAATTAATTCGAAAATTGTCTATTGGATGAAAGATTATAGTAAAAGTGAAAAGAAAAGTTGCCTTTATTAAAAATGGTCAAGTTTTATTACAAAGTGTTATTCTACATAATGAACCGAAGTTAATAGACAGAATGAGATAATAAGTAATCAAGGATGAACTTATAAGATAAACCTAAAAATTATTAAGAAATATTTAATTTCTCATCCCCCGACTAGTGTAAATTAATGGTAATCCAACGTTCTTCTTCTTTTACATGAGCAAGATACTGATTCTGACTCGTGCATCATTCGCTTCCTAACATTATTTAGTTATGTATTACAAATCGAAACCAGTAATTTTTCTTCGGCTGTGTCAATTATTAATTCATTTCTCTATTTAATTCCGATGGATTCACTAATCTTATTGTTATCTGATTTTGTTTATTTATGTAGTGTACCACTTTTGAAAAAAATTTACGTTTTTCTAAAACGGCAACTTTTCTTTGTGATATTTCTATAATCTTTGGACCAATAGGCAATTTTTAAATTTCTTTTATGACTCCTTATTATTTTAGCTTTCTATACTAATGAAATATTTTATTGTAGTTTTTATTATTACTAAAACTTAACAATTTACAGTGAACATATGAGACCAGGTATTCACAGTATTTTGTCATCTTCCTCAACCGGATGCAACTCGTAAATACATCGTTTAGGAAAGAAAGGTCATCACTTGGATGAGTGATACACGTTCAGTTAATTAAGTGCAACTGATTACTTCTCAGTCCCAAACAGACGAATACACACAGGTGTAGCGTACGCTTATCCGGTGATTCAACGAACATTGGTTGCGCGGGCGATGATAACAATTACTACATTCGAGGTAGTAATCTTCATATAAAAGTCATACCCTTTATGTAAATACATTTGCCAGTATAGACTAAGCACTGTATAGTGCTGAAAAGGTAATTCATTCAGTAGATCGGTTTCGTCCTTATTGGGAACTAATCATGTACTGTCTAGAATTTGCCGCAAATAGGACTCGAACATAGGCACGTCTGTTTCGTAATCTGAGGCCCTAACAACTGAGCCACCCTGTCGCACACAACACCCAATTTTCAGTTGTATACTAAGTAATGTTTCTCGATTATCGTCTCCTTTAGGTGGAGCTTAAATGGCATCCCTTTATACCCAAAGTTTGAACTATCCATTCCAAATATGTCATTATTGGACAGACACCACACTACAAGTAGAAGTCGTACTGAAAAGAACATTTATATGATTAAACGAACTTTGGTTCGAGCAGTGATAACCCTTATTATAATCAAGTTTGCGATCTTGATATAAATAACTAGTGATCAGTCAGATGTTATAAGGTCACTCTAATTTCACTTGGATCAGTGTACTCCTGTAGTTAATGATTACTTCTCAATTCAAAACAAACGACCGTATAGCGTACAGATATAGCGTACGCTAATTTATTGAATTGTCCCTAAGTGTTAATAGATCACTGAAATTTGATTTCTATGAGTGTACACGTGCAGACAAACACATACTCACTTACCTCGTGAAAAGACAGTTATGTTTAAGAGATTTAAAAATAAGTATAAATGAAAAAGTTTAAACTAAATTTACCACTTGATTAGAGGATTATCAACTTGTTTTTGTGACGTATAAATGAAAATTTTAAACTAAATTTACCACTTGATTAGAGGATTATCAACTTGTTTTTGTAACGTGCTTTCTGTTGAAAAAGGCTTCCGAAACAGGACGTCGAAATAGCCGGAGCACAATTAAAGACAGTGGGTGCAAACACCTCATTGGGTAGAACAGAGAACTGGTAATTAATCAATTGTTAATCTATTTTTAAAAGACAACATTACTTTGCACCATTAATATAAATTTTTGACCACTTTTATTTTAAATTTCTATCCCAATGAATCATTTATATTTAGAATTATTTTTATTAACTCTTAATTTTTACTGTCAAATTTTTACAACCGGATAATCACAGTATCCTACGTTCTTCCTTACCCAAATATCACTCGTGAATACTAAATTTGGAAAAGTAAGATTAAAAAATAGGTTTGACGTGTGCAAATAGGAATTAACATTTATCACATTAGTTTCACATGGATGAGTGATACACGTGCAGTTAATTATATGTAACGTATTACTTCTCAATCCCAAATGATCTCAAAAACACAGGTATGGCATACGCTTATCAAATGACTCGTTAGGTGTCGTCAGATCGCTTTAGTTTCACCTAAATAAGTTTACACGTGCAGTTACATATTATTTCTCAATACAAAACAAACGAGAGCACTGACACACAGGCACGACGTACGCTCATCTAGTGAATCTTACCTAGTGAACAGTCAGTTATGCTTAAGGGATCTACCAATAAGTATGAGAAAGGTCAAACTAAGATTACCACTTGACTTAGTGATTGCTAAATTGTTAGTTGTATGTGCTTTCCGTTGAAAAAAAGCTTCTGAAAAAGGAAGTCGAAATACTCTGAGTAAAATTGAACACTGCATTCAAACGCCATGTTGGGTACAACAAGGGATAGCTAATTAACTCCTTAGGCGGCTTGCCTAACCGAATTACAAGATTTAGAAGTGAAGAAGACATCTAAACCTAACGCGCAACCTGTATATCGACACAAACTATACTATCATAGCCTTGTCTGACTAGTCATGTTGTTTAGGTTAGATTTGGTATGCTAAAAGAAGGTGCATTACGAAATATATCGTAGCAAATTTTCTTTAATAAATATTGAGACTATTTTCTCTAGGCGTACGACTTTAGTCTTTGCAAACGTCGTATACTGATAAATACCTATTAAGTGACAATGCCACGGAAATGTCTGGAGTGACGTGTAGTAGACTTTAACTAACTCCACAAGTTGTCGCCGAGTGCTGTTGTCATTTCGGAGAAGATTACAGTAGAGCCAAATAATAACATTCGCTTTGCAGTAGCGGAGCAAATCTCGCGCCAACATGCACTGTTGAATTCTCAGGTGGCACTGTTCTTTCTCGAGTGGTTAAATGCAGAGTCGAAATTTAATCCGAAGACAATATTTAATTAGATAGTAGCGGAGTATTAATAACTTGTTGTACTCGTGAAATATTTCGATACAGTATAAACATTCGGACATAAACTGTAAAAATGTACAACCAGAGAAACAGTGGGTCCTAACGAGTTAAACCAATAGCGTCATTATGAGTAATGCTGATGCGAAAGTAATATAACAAGAAATGATGTCACAGTCGGTTCCGTTGTTCGCTGTCGTTAATATATATGCAAACATATACGAGTTATTTGGTATAGGAAGGGGACTGACGATGCAAACTCATTAACACTCAATAGAATTTTCCCAGCCATTAGCATAATGGATTTCCAGAAGCTTTCTTTCAGTTCCTCCAGAAGTCCACTGTAAAGGAATGGTCTATCAGACCATATGGCACTACGTTCTTTATTGGTCCTTTACGCAAGAGATCCAGTTAACCATTTGCTGATGGAGTAATATAATTTATCAAACTAAAAGATCACACGTAAAGAAAACCAAAATAGAACATTCAACTATCGATTAAATTCATCTACAGTTATTAAAATCACTGCAATTTTTGCAAAGTATATTTGCGTTAGCATACAAAAATAATGGCGTAACCCATATGACCGCGCATTCCACGTCAGGATATACTTTAGTAAAAAGATATTAACGACTGTTGCTTTAAATAAATGCAGCTCTATCCAGATACAATAGGAAGCATAAAGGCTTCACTTTGCTCACATGCTAAACACAGTAACTCCCACAATTTATTAATGTCTGAAGTAAAGGCTAATAGAAAAATTTAATAAACACCTGAAAATTTTGTGTAATGTGCGGCAGGATATTGCAGTGGATACAGTCACTGTCCCGAAGCCAATGTGCCTTAGATCGATCACAGCTCGTGGCGACATTCTAGACATACATGAAAAGTGCCGAATAAGGACGAAACCGATCTACTGGATGAAGTGCTTCGGCTACCTTATACAACTCCTAGTTTATACTAACAAATGTATATATAAAGTGATTTGTGCAAATATCAAACGAGCAAAATTTCGCTAAATTCTATCTATGCAAAATACCGGGTAAAACATAAAATGAATCCATCATGTCTGTGTTAAGAAAAGCCGTGAAAAGAATTACGTCTAAATGACTGCAGCAACTTACATCCATAGTGGTAATCCTCAGAAGACAGACAGCAGCCTCAGCGTAAAAGCCACGCGATCGTAAAGCTTCAGCATTCAACAAGGTGGCGCGCAGCGCCAATTCAAATCTCCTAAAAGACACAAGCAAAAGACAACTGAATATAGGCTTTAAAAATATTCCATTTCAATACTCCAAATTTCTACCCCATCAGTACTACTCTATTAATTAGCAAACCTCAGGTATATTTTCGCGTATTCCGACTGTTCTTCGGACATAGCGTTCTGCTCTTCAGGAGGAATTCGAAGAGCACAACTGACAAAAGCGTAAATTATTGGACAATGCCATATTTCACACTCTCACCTCGTATCAATTTACTTTTTGTTTCGATATTCAAAAATGTCTAAATAATTTCATTTTTAGTTTGTCGACAAGAAAACGAGAGACAATTGTTTCTTGTATCTGGTAAAAGGAAACACATAAAGTTTCACGCCGGAAAGGTAACACGAACTGTCAGTTTCTACACGAAATATACTTCCTCTTTTTCCGAGTGCATGCGTGTATTTATTTTTCGTATGCCTATTTTGTCATCTAAATTTCATAACCATTTTGTACCAATATTTTTAGACCCCTATATCAAATTACAAAAAATTAATGATAAAGTCAATGGTTAGAGCTGCCGGTAGATATTAACGTTGTGCGAATGGCTAAAAGACAAGGATTTGTGGTTATCTCAATCCCTTAAATATGATTTTACTCCAGCCATTTTTATGCGTTTGTAATTTTAACTAAAAAATAAGTAATGTATGACAGTTCAAAGAAAGTCTAGAACAAAGATGTGATAGAACCGCATTTCCATTGGGACGAATACAAACTCAGCCCGATCGAAGACAAAACGAAATGGAAATTGTGATCAATCGGATCTTTGTGAAACTGTCCGTGCAAAACTACTTACCGCGTACGCAAAACGCGGCATTGGAAAATATGAAGCTGGCACTTCGCAATCAAATTTCAAAAAAATAGTATAAAGCAGGTATATAAAACACAGTTGAAAAGGCCATATTATTTTCGCTAGAATTCAACGCCTGCTGAAAAAAAATATATGGATAAGCTCATGCAATCGGATAGTCAAACATTGTTTATTTATACAAATGCCATAGCTGCTCAGTGCGCTATGTAGGCTGGAATAGCCGATTACTAAGCAAGTGAACTCAAGAGTATGCTGGACTAAAAACTGCTGGCATATTGGTGAATGTTTCTGCAATAATTGACTAAACCGTTTATAAAAATCACACTGTGAATCAGGCAGATTTTCAAGTGCTCTTTAAAGCACAGCTGAGACTGTTATATGCAATATCCCTAATCCTCAACTAATTTTTTAAAAAGTAATTCGCAAATGATTTGAACATAAACGGGTAAATTTGTTTGTGTGTGCATATCTCAGCGTATATGTTTTTCACTTTCCGTGTTTGTTGCATAATTTTTGTGTTTAGTCAAACTTTATTCTCCTTGCTCACCAAACAATTTACTATATCAAAAACCAGTTGAGTTGAGTTCTGGCGAAAATAAAATTGATTTTTTTAACCACTACTTTAATCAAAGTTGCGATCTTGATATAGACACCTGACCATCCATATACATACATTTATCTGTATAAACAAGATTTATATAGTGTTGAAATAGCAATTCATTCGGTAGACCGGTTTCGTTTTTATTTGGAACTCATAACATACTGGCCAGAATTTGCCACGGACAGGGCTCGAACCTGGGAACGTTTGCTTCGGAATTTGCTGCCGCACAATACACAGCATTAGCAGTTAAATACTAACCAATTCTTCTTGGCTGGCCTCTACTTTAGGTGGAATCTATATGTAATCCATTTAGAACTAAAGATCCAACTAAACATCCCAAATTTAGTTTGTAGTTTATATACCTCATTTATTATAATTTTTACATCCATATATGATTTAGTGCTCAATTCACGTTACAAATCCTTGTCAACACCATCCAAACCAATGATTGCTGAAATGCTCAATTTCTTTAAATTGGTCTTCGCTCGGTTATTTTGTGCTGAAGAGTTGGGGGCGAGCCATTAATAAATGGAAAACGATCGTATGTGTCAGGCAATCCAACCATAATATAACTTATTATGAATTCTGTAATGTAATTCTATGAATAATTTAAAAAATAATTTGATTTCAAATTCTCTAATAATTAACAAAAGCCATATTTTTATATTTCAATATATTCAAGCAGTTACTCGAAATAAGCTTAAAATTTGATGTAGCATTGTTGAAGACTCCATATGAAGTTAGCCTAACTGCTGCAGGTTAACACTTTAATGTAGATTGTACCGTCCTATTTTCCCACATTCCTCACAAAAATATAGTTGGTATAGGGCTTAATACACGCTCCTACTGATAAGTCGCCAGAAAGCACATCACAAATGTGCACATGAGATTATAAATTCCGTTCAGGCTGTATTTTTTATCCCTATGGACATATTTGAACTAATTTGTTACTAGGTTTGCAACACTTAAAACACAACTGCTACAAACAGGAGCATCTCAAATAAAAACAACTCCAATCCGCGATTATAGACAATATTTTCCGAAGCATGAACGGACTTACGAACCGATACATTCTTGGTTTGCATTAGTTAAGTGATTGCTGAGCGTCCGGTCGCTTTAACTAGGACCAACAACTTTAAGCCGAACTGCTTCATTTGACTGCCACTCAATATGCTGTCTGCATTACCGCTATGAAATAAATTCCGATCGCATAAACATGGCCCAAATTAATTTTAACTCGTATCAATTGCTTCGGTGCAGTAGTACTTTCAGAGTAGTAAGTAAAATGGTAGGCTCTGGCTTGCAGTAATGTCAAGCTGCAATAGAATATATATTATATATATATATATATATATATATATATATATATAATAATAATAAATATAGTATATATATATATATATATCCACATAAATTATGTCCTCTGAAATAAAACTAATGCACCTTTCTTTTATCAGCCTCATCTATCTTAAACCCTTTGTAGTGTTGGATCAATTTAGTTCATTCCATAATTGTATACTAACACAGTCACATCACGATGTTGTCTAGGTAAAAGTAATTATTCAAGACCACAGATAGAAGATCCCTTTTTTAATAAAGTAAAAACTGACCGATTAAGAAAAAAATAAAAATAAAAACTCGGATTCAAATTTTCAGAAACAAAAATTAAACTTATGCTTTAATCGATTTCTACGCAAGTACGCACTCGATTCGTATGTTATTCCTTAAAAGTATAACATCTACTTTTGTTGTTGAGTCAAATTGTATGTCATCTTCACATATAACCTGTTGAAATGTTGTGAAATTCATTTTTACGCCTGATGCTGTGGTTTTAGAAAGCTATTTTCAATTACATCCATCTTCATAAAGGCTATCGTAAAACCTCGATTTTTTTAAAAAAGACTTCAGATTAAATGTAATCGCTCTAATGTTGTCATTTAGAAACGCTTAGCATGCTACTCAGGATGTCGTAGTAAACTGTTTCCAAATTTCCCACATATAGACAATGTAAAGGTACTGCAACTCTACCGAACTTTGCGACAAGACTTAAACCTCGAAATAAAATATTTTCAAATAGAACTAGAAAGCCTAGATGCTCATTAAATGAAAAAAATATTCATAAGTAAAGTGCTTATATAAAATAATACTTTTTAGTTGCATGATATAGATCGAATTTTATTAGCCAATTGGAATTCGGCAATCAAAAATTATTACCATTCCGAATTATCGATTTCAAGAATTTTATGGAGTGACGTTTTTCGTGTGTTTGTTGTTCCAAGTTACTGCTATATGGACATACGATTTATTATTTGTTCCTCAATTCTCAACATGAACAGCGGTCAAAGAATACCTGCAGGCACTCGCATTATTGAGTGGATTTCCGCTCACATAGGATTTGCTGAGATGATGAGAACATTCATGTGAGGAGAGATGGAATCAAAATCTCTCAACTGACCAACGGACATAAAGAGATATTTTAAATCCACTGTTTCTCGTCTCATCTGGCTAATTTTCTTAAAGATAATATGGCTTTTCTAAATCAAATTTTGTGCAAAATGCCTACTTGCTTTATTAATAGATTGCTTTTAGTACGACTGAAGTGGTGAATAATGCATTTACACATTTAAGGATGCAGAAGTTGGTAGATCTAGTAATTCGCCCAGTTTGGGCTAAACTACTGTCAGCTAGACATTAGGATGCATTTGTCAGAAGCAAAATTTAGATTGCATGGCCGAAAATATATGATATATTAATTTCTGCTAGATTTCTGCAATAGAAAAAATTCTAACAGAATGGCTGTGTCGTCGTCATATCAATTTCAGTTGTGATGTTCATTTTTGAATTAGATTAAATATTCTGCTGTAACCCGTTTAACTTCCATCCAGACTATAACTCAACATAAAGGAAGAATGAAAAATCGATACCTAGCATCGTCAGCTTACTACATACTGAGTATGAAACAAGACTTCCATTTTATAGTCAGTTACACTATGTTTGAAACAAGAACGAATCATTATCAAATAATTTACGAACATATGGAAAGCATCCACGAAAATTTCGTGTAATTTAGCCAAAATTAATTCACATGCCCTTAATTATGCTGCGGTATTATATATAGAAAGCTAATCTATCAATTTAAAATAGGAAAGCACAGAATGACGAAATGAATTACAAGCGTATTTATTAACAATAAGCATCAACATCACATACGGCAATACAACAGCCGATAGTAACTGATGCTTCATTACCATATAACCATGTGAAAAGAAAAAGAAATATAACAATAAAAATAATATTTTTTTAATTAATGACAAAAATAATAAATTGGTAAAGTAATTTAGTAAGGAGTGTGTTTAGTTCAGATGGAGATATTAACCTAGATAACACACAAAAATGAGGCAATCTAGACCCATACACAACCCCATTATTACAACGGCAGTTTTAAGGCATAATTTCATCTTAAAAAAGAAATCTTTCTATTATATAGATTATTGCAATAAAATTTTATGACCAGCTAAAAATTTTTAAAAATCGAGCATATTCAGTGACTATATTTCGTATTAACATATCAAGACAAGGCGGTCTATATGCATATTGGACCAAATTAAGTGATAAACTGTTTTCATATGTTAAATAAAATTTTAAATAACGTACTGGCAATCGGCGTAGTAGTTAATCGCCGCGTCCATATAATGATGTGGGAATTGGCGATGGCTAGTGCCACCTTGCATAAACACAGTCAATGCGGACATTTCCTTTAAAAATAAGGTTCAAGAAAAACATTGACAGTTAGTTATGCAAAACATTGTAGAATCAATTTCGTATGCATTTTACACCAATATTCACCTGAGCATGAGTCTCGTTCTAATACAAATGGCACAACATTAACATTTCCAAACGACTGTCATACAAATAAACAATCATTGATTGTGCGGGTGTTGGTAACAATTCTTTAAATCAAGTTTGCGAGCTTGAAGTAAACATCAATCAATCCTATTGTATTTAACCAGTCGTCGAACAACATAGCAAAACGTTCCTTAAATATTTTTTGTTCAAAATTGGATTAATTGAAATTACCTGATCTGCGCTTTGTCTAACACAGTTTTTTTCCAGTAGCTTTCATTCTTTAACAAAATATTTCGGCTGCCTTTATCACTAGTTTCACGAAACAAACTAACAAAATATTTCGGTTTCCGATAACGGCAGCCGAAAAAAAGAAATAAAACTTCTGGAACAAAACCGTTTTAGTCAAAATGCAGATCAGGCAACATAGCAAAACTACCGCCAGTCGCACGCAGTGACGCGTTTCGACCTTCCATGATCATCATCATCAGAGTACGACGGAAAACTGACTAGTGAGGGTAAAATGTATGCAAGACTACTAGAGGTGAGAGCCGCATATCTAATTTTGCTTTCCATATATATATATATATATATATATATATATATATATATATATATATATATATATATATATATATATATATATATTGGTTTAATCATCGAAACGTGGCAGTGCCTGCAACAGGCAGTAGTTTTATTCTGTTGTTAGCCGACTTGTTAAATAAAATGGGATTAGTGTTTATTTCACGCTCGCAAACTTGATTTAAAGAATTGTTACCACCACCTGAGAAATAATTGATTGTTTAATTGTATTGCCTCGTTATATATGTAGCAAAAGCTGCAATAAGTCAATGTTTGTGACTGCATATAAATTGTTCAGCCGACATTTCCAGTCAAGTACACTGTATTCGAGACTACTAGGGGTGAGAGCTGCATATCTAATTTGTCTGTCCATATATATGTATTGGTGTTTGCTCCTCGCTTGTCAGTTTGCTGTCATACTCTTGATGATCGCGGAAGGTCGAGCGGCGTCAATGCGTGCGACTAGTGGTAGTTGTTCTATGTTGTTCGATGAATGGTTAGATATAATGGGATTTTTGTTTATTGCAAACTCGCAAATGTTATTTAAATAGAGATACGACTATCATGACTGTCCAAACATTTTTACAGTAGACATTCAAGCCAAGTGCATTACATGCGAGACTACTACGAATTTTAGTTGAGTTTACGACTTGCCATACCTTGAATACATAGTGTCGTCCTACAATCAATTCTACAAAGTTCGTCACTCTCTGATGCTGATCAAAGAGTGTCAGAACACATCGATGTGTGCACCTGACTGCTAAGTTGTTTAATTGGTTACACAAAGTATGGTTTTAGTACATATTTCTAATTCGTAAATAAAGTATAAATAAATGGAGCGATACGATGTGACGATTACCTATCACGAGCAACAACAAAATCCAGTTCGCACTACAGAGTACAAATCTGAGCTTAACTTATTAGGCTTAAAGTCAGTTAAGAAAGAATGTGTATAGGTTGGCGTGATTGACATGAAATCAACACTTACCACAGCTCCAGCATAGTAGAATAGTGCGGAATCGTTCTGAAAATCGCGTTTTAACAGGTTATATGCCTGATGTGCTGACTCATATTGCTGAAAGAGAAAGGCCAAATCTGCTAAACGGCGAATTTGTAGTTCAGGGGCATCGCTCGAGTAGACAACACTGCTCGATCCTGGAATTGGAGAAGACATGTTCTTGTTGCCGCTTACTAAATGAGATTGCAATATTGGTTGATCACCTGTGCGGACAACCAAACAAAAATGTATGACGCACAGATGAATGGTAAAGAAATAATGACACAACCGCATACTGTATCGATTTATTCTCAGTCTCCATCGCATCTTTAAGAGAATTGGCAGTTATTCAACAATTGTACGAAACATAGAAAAAGCAGCAATTAAAACCATATTCTTAGAAAATTAAATGTCGATTGGATGACGTTTTTTAAGCCCCGTGAATATTTGCTGCAAGACACTTCCTGATTCATTGCAGACGAAATCGTCATCAATTACTTTTTCCCCAAAAGTTAGGCAAGAATAGTGAAGCATCAACCTGAAAATGCATTTTATTAGCTGTTAAATTATCTGCTAACTAAGTAATTGGACGACAATAACCTCTTATATGTGGATCATTTCTGCTGTTTATCGCATACATAGCCTAAGTATCTGAAAGCTACACAATAGTTAACGCGTCTTGAGCCACCATATTTTGCTCTGTCACCCTTTAGCTGAGTCGTCTCGCACCGTCTGATTTCTATACTGTAGATTCCTTCCCTTTTACTGTTGGCACGGTTGATCCAATCCGGCTAGAACGACTGTCCTAGTACACATAAAGTAGTCAAGATCATCATAAAATGAATTTAATCATTTGACATAGAGATATATAAAATACATTATCGACCTATATGGCCTCCTCGTACAACTAACTTCAACCCTCATTAACAAGTCACTTCTTCAGTCGTCAGCTAATAGCACCAAATATAAAGAATTAATGAATCAGATAAGAAATTTCGTTTCAACGGATTTATCAACCCTGATAACTGGCTGATTTCATGAAAAAAACTGATATTTCCCTGGGCAGACGTACATAGAACATTTTTAAATGTGTATATAATTGTTAATCATTCAGTCAAACATAATTACAATAACGCGTAAGTTAATTTAAATGAAATTAAATTCATTTCATAACAATTTCTCTATACACGAGTCAAACTCAAATATTTGGATGTGTACACAGGTATCATTACACTAGGTAGATCGAAAATATCATTCCTCAAAGACGGACAAATATGGGACAATCGGTAGGCTCTATTTGTAGTGTAACTCTAGTTAATGACAGAAAGAGGCGACTGCGGGATTCAAGATAGGAAAATAGCTCCAGAAAAAGATTATCAATATTAACTTAGGATTAACTTATGCATGATTTTATAAATTGACTTCGTATTAATTAATCTTATGATTATTTACAATATCATTCATTTCATTATCATCCTAAATTTATTGTTATTTTATTGTTTATACTAACACAGGGACGTTATTCTGCGCAACACTTATTATTATAATCAAGGTGACGGTCTTGATATAAGCACCTGACCCATTAATTACTTAGATATGTCAGTATAAACTAAGCATTGTATGGTGTAGAAAAGGCAATTCATCCAGTAGACCGGTTTCGTCCTTATTGGGAACTCATCATGTGCTGGCCAGAAATTGCCGCGGACAGGGCTCGAACCTGGTCACGTCTGCTTCGGAATCTGGTGCTCTAACCTCGCCTTGGTCAGAGCACTAGATTCCGAAGCAGACGTGCCAGGTTCGAGCCCTATCACTACGGCACAATGCTGGCCAGTACGTAATGAGTACCCACTAAGTACTAAACCTGGTCTACTCGATGAATTTCCTTTAGGTGCAGCTCATATGGCAATTCTCAGTTTAGACCGGCAAAGTGTCCAACTAACCATCCCAAAGGGTCAGGTGTATTACTGAACAAGACACGCACACCTTGATCATGGGGAAGTGGTATCGACCACCCGCGCAACCAATGTTCGTTTAATTAAACGAACATTGGTTGTTCATTTCAATACCACTTCCCATGTAGTGTGGTGTCTGTTCAGTAATGACAGATTGGGGATGGTTAGTTGGAACTTTGGGTCTAAATGGATGCCATATGAGCTCCACTAAAGGAAAAATAGACTAACCAAGTTACATTAGTTAGTATATGACTGAAAATTGTGTGCAGTGTAGTGTGCGGCAGGGTGGCTCAGTGGTTAGAGCACCAGATTCCGAAGCAGACGTGCCCAGGTTCGAGCCCTGTCCGCGGCAAATGCTGGCCAGTACGTAACGAGTTCCCAATGAGGACGAAACCGGTATACTGGATGAATTGCCTTTTCTACACTATACAATTCTTAGTTTATACTGACATATGTAAGTAATTAATGGGTCATGTGCTTATATCAAGATCGCAAACCTTGATTATAATAAATGTTATCACCGCCCGCGCAACCAATGGTCGTTTACTTATATTGAACTTATCAACTTTGCTGTGATCTATGAAAAGTTGACGTGAACGCTTTCAAAATGTCTTCCGTCTGACGTGCCAAACGTATTCTATAAAGAGACCTGACATTACCTAGGAGAAATCCAGTTATCGATGAAAATTTTACTGTCATACTCATACAGGGGAAGACTATTTAACTTCGTGTGCAAGATCTGCATGATCAAGACGATAGCAATATGAAGATAAAATGTCTGCCTAGAAGCAAATTCGATCGAACTACTAGTGCAGAAAATGACGTCGCCTGTCTAAGTTACCAGTCTAATAGTCAGCATTTTACGTTAATTTTCAAAGTGTAAAAACATAAACTGATCCGTTGAGCAATTTTACTGAAGATGCAATACGTTTAACTTGATGATCTTCTGTAGATACGTGGCTCAATAATTTCGATGATTACCATGAGTTCGAAATGCCAGATTAAGCTAAGATTCCTTACGACACATCACTGACTAAAGGCAGTGGTCGAGTCCTGTTTTTTTGTAAATCTGTGTTTCGAGCACAGATGTTACAAATTAATGACGCTAATGTTCCGATTGCATTTTGTTACTGTTCAACATTGATTTCATGCTAATAACTGCTGTATATAGGCAGCCATATGCGTTCTTCTTCAGCTAGGATTTTCGTTAGAATAATGTTGTAAATGGCGTCCTTAATAGCTTTCTCAACTACCTATACATTTACCTGATTATCGGGTTGCGATCCGATTTGTTTGCATCCACTGTCTTCCAGGATTTTTGTTCCAAAATTTTCGATATCCAGATACGGATATCTTTTTCAATGGAAAGCTCATCACAATAAGTTGACAAACAATATGTCAAGTGGAAATATTAGTTTAAACTGCCCCATTGATACTTGTTGTTCGATCTCTTAAGCATAAAATGCTAGGAAAGTGTCTGTCAAATTGGTTTGTGTATATGTCTGCAAGCGTACGCCATGTCTGTGTGTATGTTATCTCGTTTGTTTTTGATCGATGAGTAATCAACTATTGCACGTGTACACTCATCCCAGTGAAATGACAGCGATTTAGCAACATCTGACTAATCACTAGATAAGCGTATGCCACCTCTGTGTGTTTGTGTGTGTGTGTGTGAGCGTTTGCTTAAGACTGAGAAATAATCTGTTACATGTAATTAACGGCACGTGTAACAGAAATTCACATGAAACTAAAATGATAACTGTCATTTCCTAAACGCACACGTCAGACCTATTTTTACACGTACTATCCTAAATGAAGTAATTACGAGTGGCATCCTGGAGAGGAGGGGGCAAGATACTGCGAATAAAGTAAATAATTTAGAGTTAGCAAAACGGAAAAGTATTCTATTAAGGTGGATAGTTAAAATAAAAATAAAAAGGGGGTCGTAAAAGAAGTTGAAAATTGTTTGATAAAGAAAGATGCAAATAAATGTTTGTTAAAAGATGCTACACTAACAACAGAACGTAAGATAAAAGATAAAATAAGATAACAAGTAATCAAGGATGAAATAATAAGTTAATCAAAAATAAATTAGGCGATATTGAATTACTCACTCTCCACCTCTATAAGTTAATATCAGTCCAGTGTTCTTATTCTTTTACTTGAGCGAGTTTCTGATTCTGATTCTGATTCGTGCAATCTTCGTTTTCTACCATTATTTAGTGCTGTATTCCAAATAGGACCTAGTGATTTTTCTACGGCTGTTTCATTCATTATGTCATTTCTCGATTTAATTTCGATGGATTCTCTAATCAGTCTAGTCGATCTGCTACGGCTACAAATTGATATACGTCTGCACCCATCCCAATTAATTGTGTGTCCTGTCTCTACTGTATGGCGTGCAAGATCTGATCTATTAACATGGGCATACTTGCATGCGGTTTTATGTTCCCCTCTTCTAACCTTAATTGGGCGCATGGTTTCACCCACATACATCAGGTTACAGTCGTTACATGGAATTTCATATACTCCTGATGTGTCTAACGGTTCTATTTTCTCCTTTTGGTTGGGAAGTTTAATACCCAGGGTAAGGGTCTGTTTTAAAATAGTACGTGTATTGTATTTTGCTGCTACCATTTTGATTTTCCTACTTAGTTAGAGTCAGGTATAACCATTACCCTCCGGTCATCTTTTGCTTTATCTGACTTCACGTACTTCCAGTCATGATTAAATTTACTTATAACGCTCATTATAGTTGCTTCAATTAACTTTAGAGGATACCCATTAGCACTGAATATTTCTCGCAGTCTACCTAATTCAATATCTCTATGTTTTTTATCTGTTAATCTTAAGCTTCTTATTATCATCGATTTTAAGATACCGATTTTCATTCTATATGGATGATTTGAATCGAAATTAAGAAGGATACCTGAGTAAGTATCCTTCCTATAAACATCCCGTTCTAGTTTTGTACCATTTCTAATTAACTTGACATCCAGAAATGGTAATTCGCCACATGATTCATTTTCAATTGTAAATTTAAGCTCGCTCACCTGATTTGCTATGTTTAAGAAATTTATCAGTTGATCCTCCCCGTGATTCCAAATAACTAATATATCATCCAAATATCGTACATACAATTTAGGATTTAGGGGCGTTATATCTAAGAGTCTTCTCCATGTAATGATGAGCTTTCCATTGAAAAAGATATCCGTATCTGGATATCGAAAATTATGGAACAAAAATCAGGAAGACAGTGGATGCAAACAAATCGGATCGCAACCCGATAATCAGCTAAATATTCTATTCCCTGTCGCGCAACATGTTTCTTTTAAATATTTTATACTTACTTCTAACTTAAGGTTGTAAAAATCTATACTAGATTTTATTATTATCGTATTTACCTTGTAACTCAAATGGTCCGAGTTATTTATGTAACAATAAAGACATGTGAATCTGACAACTATTTCAAAATCTCTATCTCAAGTTTGACCAATTTAAGTGAATCTTTTTTAATGGATATTTGCGTAGGATGATGACGGTTCAATTATTTTCAAAATACTCCTTTTGCGTCGAAATACCAACCTAAATGGTTCTTAATCTTTAATTTTTGGAGGATATTTCTGCACACCTTATTTTAATACAAACAATAATCACAACCACAACATAACACCGTTTGTAATGATGATATTGTTGGAAATATTGTCTGATACTATAGTAATAATTTACATTTTTATGCTTATTTGAAATCAGGAAACCGAAGGTTTACTCCAATCTGCTCATGGCCTAGGAAAATTCTCATTTGTGATATAATAATAACATCGTCTGTAGAGGCAAGATAGACTCATCATCCGCCTGGAAGAAATTCGGCACCTCCATCATAAACGTACAAAAGATTAGTTAATAAGTGAACATGAAAATCAAACAAAATCGAGAAAATGAGCATTCTGTCGGATATCACTGCTGGAAGTGAAGTTATGCGACCAGTAATGTTTAAGCAAAGAGCTTGTTAATATTATTTTTCAGCAGGAATACCGTATTTAGATAGAATATCCCATAAAACGTTGCGATTCACTGAGACAAATGCACTGTTAAAGTATAGAACAATGGCTAGTGTTAGAGAGTTATATAAATTTCTCGGTTAAAAAATATGACAAGTATAACTTTGTCCAGATCTGATTCGAGCCTGTTGTACTCTAACAAGCTATTCACACGAAGTGCTGAGGCGGCGTAAAATAATCGAAGCGAAAAAAACTAGACACGCCTTGAGTGAAGCTTGTAAATCGATGATTTTAAAATAATTATGCTTACATTTACGAGGCGGTAAAGATGATCAACTCGCCTCTAGCAACCGACACGATATCCTCCTTCAATATACTAAGAAAGGAATTACTCATCGAACTACAAAATGTGTCACTAACCTCATCATCATCATAATCATCATCAGCATCATCATAATCATCTCAATCACAATCATCATCATCATCAGAATTTCCAGCCATACAAAAGCCAAAGGTGATTAATTTTGCACTGCTATATAAACAGATTTCTAAAATTTTATCGGATAAAATAACCATTACTTACCTGACTTATTCAAGCAGAAAAAAACTTGTTCGTGTATTGAGCCCGAAATCTAGGTGATATTTCACACTCTCCCAGTTATAAATTTCTGTATGGTTTGTCTTTCATTAAACATATATGTGTACATTTGTAGATATTTGAGAAAAAAATGGGCAAAACACGGTTCTTGTTTACGATAAAACCTGTCTGTATGACTAACAAAAGCCAATCTAGCATCATATTTTCCAATGCCGGGCTTTGCGTATGCGAGTAGTAGCTTTGAACGGATAGTTACACAAAGATCCGATTGATCACAATTTCCAAATTTGTTTTGTCTTCGAGCGGACCATTTCTATGCGCTTTTATTTTGAACTAAAAAATAAATAATGCATGAAAGTACAAAGAAAGTATAGAACAAAGATGTGATAGAACCGCATTTCCATTGGGACGAATACAAACTCAGCCCGATCGAAGACAAAACGAAATTGGAAATTGTGATCAATCAAAGCTACTACCCGCGCACTCAAAACGCGGCATTGGAAATTATGAAGCTGGCATTTCGAAAACAAAATTTCAAAAACTCTAGCATCATACACAAACTGTTTGTTTGGATGAAAAAATAAGAACCAAATCCTATCACAACTAATAGAACGGAAGGAAGCGATGCAAATTTTACTGATCAAATCAGAAAAAGTCGAATGCGAATTAAGGCCTGAAGGTAAGTCAATCATAGTTGCTTAGGTCCAATCTTTTATTTGATTACCTGATGACAGAGAAGTCATACTACTAGCTCCTGAGGATAGGCCAATCAATGAGCCGGATGAGAATTGGACAGAACTGGTATTTGATGGTGTTGAATTGGCGTTAATGTTTGCACTGTTAGACACGCTTGCAGTGGTATTTAGAGAAGCGGTTGCCGCGGCACTATTCATTGCAGTGCTGAAAAGCTTCTTAGTGGCATTGAAGATGGAACGTGACAAGCGCATTCGAGAGGCAGTCTGTTTTTACACAATTTAAATTAACAAAAAATAGACAAAATGTAAAGCCACATTTTTCAGCATGTATAAAACTAATTAAGAAACTCCTAATAAGTGCCTACGTATGAACTGCACATTTAACTTTAGTATATCTGTTTCTGTTTCAATCTTATGAAGACACAATAGAAAAGGTAAATAAGATAGATACGTTGTACAGTTATAAATATTAAAATATTTTAAGTTAAGTATTTCATATGTGTTGATATGGCTATTTCTTTTGTTGAGTACTGCATTTTGAACCCTTAGAAATCATTAAATCAAGGATGTTTATGTCATTGATTTCGTGACACTAGTGCATGTACGAGGTGTTTAGTTGTGTTTTTAGTCAAGCATCGGTATATGTGTTAAAAAGGAAAATTAGGTCGAAGGAGAAAACCACGAGAGCCCAGTTGAATGAAAGGCTGACAAAAGTTGGCATGTAAGTGAAAAGTGTGCAAAATGCCTGAAGTCAAAGCGGTAAGGACGAGTTGCATAACTGAAACAAAACAGTTCCGAGTTCATATCCGGATCGCGACAATTTTTACCACTACTGATCAGTTCGTATTATTCATAGTTGTATGCTGTGTCAGTGTTTATGAGGCAGTGCAATGAAAACCGCAAGAAAGCTGTATTGTCAATGTTTTATTAACTTAAATCTTACATGGCCAAAATGGCGTTGTATAGAGGTTAAGTTTACCTCACTTATATGTGTTATCTAGGTAAATATACTCATATTAACGAGGTCCCATTTATAAATTAATCCTTAAAATTATTATATTTGTTTAACTTTTTTCTATTTATGTTTATACGAAAGTTAAGCGTCGGCTACAAGACTTGCATGGCTGTCCATGATGATGATGACGATACATGATCAAAGTCAATAATAAATATATCTAGTAAATGAACTTCGTATTAGATACCAAAAATATTTATGTAATCAAATCATACCAATGTGTGATTTCTCCTAGTCGTTTGGTGTCAGCATTATGGCGACATACGCAAGATGGATAATTGGAACTTGAGATCGAAAGATACACACATGAGGATTCGCCTGAAGGTACGTTGGTATTTAAATCAAAGATGTCATATCTTGGCTTCGGAACTGTGAGGAATGAGTTTCAAAATCGAACCAAATGCTTCCGATGTCATATAAAGCTCTCATTTCACTTAGAATGTGATATCCAGTTTGATATTCACTTTTAATTGCAATAGACGAACAAGTGCTGTTTGGGTAATTACTTGCTCACGTACTGCGTGCATGTGTCGGTTTGTGTTTGTGTGTAGGTAAATTTGTTTTTAATTGTGTAAGTCTTTACTTCTTGAAATCTGGCTACTCCTCTACTAATGGATTGAGTTTTCACCAGACATTCGTTCGTTTGGCAATTTCATGATTTTCCTCCGTATGTCTGTAATGAGCCTTTATTGTGCCGCTCGGATAGCATCGCAGGATTTGTAGATAGCAGCACTAATCGACCATCTGGTCGTTCCGTCACGGGCGTAATTAATGATTATAATGCAGCTTGTTCAGCTGCTTCTATTTCAATGACTTTCCTGTCTGAATACATGCCTATTGATCCTGGTCGTACGGTTTCGCTGGATACTAGAATATTTTACCAGTTTTGTGCGATTTTTAGCCATTTGAATACAATTCCACTTTGGTGAAACTCTTGAAAATTTATGTCTGGTTACTGTGGTTCGATACAAAAGGCTTGGTATATGCATAATAGCTCTTCCGGTCTTCCACAATTTCTAGCCAGACACGAATATTAATTTTCTGCAGCTTTCGCTATTCAGAAATAAGTTTTATGATTAAACATTCGTTTACTAAGCGGGTGTTGAAAAAAATTACTATAGCTAATTATATAAAACAGGTTTTAGAGTTTGATATAAACACTAATCCATATGTCAATAACCAGCCGCAATACGTCCAAAACCACCGTTAGTCATATATACTAATGCTTTACGACATTACATGATCATTATCAATGTACGATGGCAACTGACTAGCGAGGATCAACCCGCAATGCATATATAAAGAAAGCAAAATTAGATATGGAGCTCTCACCTCAAGTAATCTTCCATATATATATATATATATATATATATATATATATATATATATATATATATATATATATATATATATATATATATGATTGAAACAAACAGTGCTGGGTTAAATCCGGGCAACTTCTATGATCACTTCTAACGATTAGTACCAGAGAAAGACGAATCCGTTCTAGTGGAAGTATCACCTTCGCCATATTATGCCATTTATAATAGAAACCGACATCATACGAGCAATCAAATTCTTTCTATTTTCAAATTCAATATTGCATTATCAAGTGACATGTCGTGTTATTGGAATCTCACAACAGAGTCGACCTTCAAAATAGAAGCAATTTCCTATAATGTCCATTTGCAGAATAGGCTGATTAGACATAATCAATTATTGAAAATAAAAAAATAAGGAGCAATAAATTATGCCGCTAACTGATGATCACTCAGCTGATAGATCATTATTAAGTATTTTTATTTCAATTCATCTACAATATTTTAAATACACAATATCGTCTGGTTTTAGAATAAATCTATGATTTCATTTGGCTTATCCCATAGGAACTTCTAAAGATAGCGTTATGGGCTATCAAAATGATATGTTCGCAAATTACAGTTTTTTGTCAGGTGCTGTACTACTCCAGATAAATGTATTTGGAAATTTCCGGCTAAGTCTATTATCGAGCTGCTTCTAAATCGTCCAAGACATTAGTCGCTTCAGCTATACCTAAAGTTTGCACTTCGCACCGATATTGACGTAAAAAATCCGAAAATGGCAATACTTCTAAAACACGTTTAGGCAAAGCTTTCCACTGCAATAAAGAGAAACATTAACAGTTCAATTTTAACATATGGGCTGACCTAAATACCGAATTTCAAAATTTATTTGAATGTCTAGTAAATGAGAAAAAAAAATTTCAAATGACTACCTGATCGTTCAGACTCTTCATGGTCTTCTCTACCCACTGGATGAGGGCGCGAACTAATTCAGCTACAAAGGCCGCTAATCGATCTCTGTCCTCTGTGGTCAAAAGTTGGCCATGTGGCATCAAGTGCCTCGATTGAACTATTGATCTCGCTTCTAAATGAGCTGCGCTTCCATCTTGAAACAATGATGCGTCAAGTCTCATATGCCTTTCTGACGTCAGAGTGGTAGGTTTTGCAACCACCACATCGGAATCATGCTCTGTTGGAGATGACATTTCTGTTTGAAAAACAGAAAATTTTCGTTATTTTGTATATCATTTTTTTTAAATGGAATGAAATGTATTCGGTTTTTACAGCATTTATAAGCATTATATATATATATATATATATATATATATATATATATTATATATATATATTATATAATAAAAATATAAAATCAGGCTGGATGCCACTTGCTTATTCAAATAAAATCCCAGGATGTGTACACATGAAAGATTGTAAAGTGAAGTTTAGTATTTTCGAAATAAACGGCCATTATTCATTTCGGTATTAAAGGTTTGTTCTCCTCCTAATAAAAAATAACTGTAATATTCGAAGGCAACAGACATATATATATATATATATATATATATATATATATATATATATATATACATATATAGTGTATATATACATGTATATACTGTGGTATATCCTTCTGGTCCTATTTATATTAATTTAGCCACATTAATAAGTGTTTAGTTTATACTGGAAACATATATATAATCAAATTCCTGCCAAAAAACTCAAATCAATATTTTTTTCCCCAAGTAACATGGTGCCCGTTCTATAATGTTAGATCATGGTGACCGGTTGGAAATTTAGGCTGACAAAATGTCAGATAGGCTCTACTTGAACGAAAGACAGTCGAAAACAGCTGTTTTAAACCTGAAAATTGCGTGTTGTGCGGCAAGTATGGAGAAGTTAATGAGTGCAAATATGCTCTGGTTCGAACCTAAGTCGCGGCAAATTCGGACAACTTGACGAATTCTCAATAAGAACGAAACCGATCTACTTTATGAATTTCCTTTGGTTCTTTATGCATTGTTTAGTTTATATTGACAACAAATATAAAATCAGTCATTTCATGAAACTGAAATTATCTATATATCACTTTACCTATTAACAGAAAGTACTAAGACAAAACTTTATTTTATGCAATACGTTTTGATATAAATTTGTCACACGTTGTAATATCCATAATGAATAAATGAAACACTTTCATGTACGCTGGAGAGCTACCAATAAATAAATGAATAAAAATTCAACCATATAAACTCATTGTTCTTAAGATCTGTCCCGAATTGCGAAATTATAAATGACATAAATGATTTCTATTGAAACATAAAAAATGCATGGCAAAAATAGTTAAATGCTAACTACATACCATCAGAAGTAGCGGTCAGCGACGGAAAATTGGTATTAATTACTGCAACCGGCAGTATATAACCGTGAGGCAAAAGATGGTGCATCCATGGATCGGGTCTGCCTCCAGACAGGTCCCCACTATCCATATCGTTTGCGGAATTTTTCGAGCTATCAACAGAAAAATTTCCCATTCCGAGTTGATTTGCCGAATTGATTGTCAACAAGTGACAGCTGGTAGAACCAAATGTCGAGCGGACATGCTGGAACATTGCATCAGCACTGAACATTCGACACAAGCAGGCATCAACAGAAAGTCAAATAAAATCATAAATGTGAGTAAACAAAACTTTGCCTACATGCACTTAAGCATAGTTAAAAATTATAATAAATTACCACATCTGTCTTTAATCTCTCAAAGTGTATACCTAAACAATAGACAAATCAAATAAATCCATTTAAAGCCGGTGAAAATAAGAACATGGAGGCTCACCGTGTCTGATCACATTCGCCAGCGTCGTGTAATAGAACATAGTACTTCAGAATATTATTTGTAAACCAACGTGGATAGTGGCCAGGGCTCTGATGCTGCCGGTGATTCTGCTGCTGCGTCAAATAGAGCAAACGCTCAACTGGATCATCCTGTCGCGTCGACACAACAAACACACACCCCAAACAGTGGTGCAGAAATTCATGTTCGTTTGGCCAAAGATTAGTTAGAAATGTATGGCGCCACGCCTCGAACCACGGTTTGGCGACTAATAGCCAACGGAACAAAATGTTAAACAAAATATAAAACATTTATTAACCAAACTCAAAACATAGGCAACAATGCCAATTCATGAAGACGCAGTCATAGGTGTGACGTAAGCATAAGTGGCTAACGTAAAAGTATTAGGAAGTTACCAATTTTTCTAGTTATTCACTCAGACAGGCAGCAAAGTAATAAATAAAACATTAAAACCGATACTAAAATGCAACATAACTGAATTTTTGTTGTATGTGGGGGTCAAAGAATGCGAAGTCGCTTATTCAATGTGTGGAAGTTGAGTTAACCAGCCGCCTTCCTCAAAACATTTTCTGATGTTTCTTTAGATCACGTACAATGTATGCAAGACTACTAGAGGTGAGAGCCGCATATCTAATTTTGTTTTTCACATATGTGCAATGCGGTTCGATCCTCGCTAGTCAGTTTTCCGTCGTACTATGATGATGATCATGGAAGGTCAAAACGCGTCAGTGCGTTGCAATTGGCGGTAGTTTTGGTATGTTGTTCGACGACTGGTTAAATACAATGGGATTGGTGTTTACTTCAAGCTTGAAAACTTGATTTAAAGAATTGTTATCACCACCCGCGCAATAAATTATTATTAAATTTTCTAATGATAATGCATGCTTGTAACATTTGAATTTACAAATTTTATGGAACTAAATCGGACACCATATTAGGTTTTGCGAACCTAGTAACAAATTAGTTCTGTTGTGACCAGAAGGATAAACCAAAGGCAGCATGAACGGAAAGTATAATCTCATGCACATTCGTTTCGTGCTTACTGGCGACTCATCAGTAGGAGCCGGTATTACGCCCTTTAACCACTATATATTTGGTAGAAGAATGTGGAATGTACCGTCCTATTATTCCACATTCTTCTACCAAATATATAGTGGTTAAAGGGCGTAATACCGGCTCCTACTGATGAGTCGCCAGTAAGCACGAAACGAATGTGCATGAGATTATACTTTCCGTTCATGCTGCCTTTGGTTTATCCTTCTGGTCACAACTGAACTAATTTGTTACTAGGTTCGCAAAACCTAATACATACTTGAGCACCATATTTGTTTTACAAAGACAACTATCCGATCTGTAAAACTAGCAACTGCCTTCCAGTCGCACTGCTTGATATTCATGCTGTAGTAGTGCAGCCAGAGGGTATTCACTGCTTGGCTAAATCAAAGAACATAGTTCAGATGCCTAGCTGAATGAGTGACTGACTGGTCAACATTACTATGTTAATTTTATCGGCTTTATCTAGAATGACCACGGTTTAAATATTTCTCTACTTAGCTTTTGTTAAATGTATATATTTTGTGTGCTTATTGATTGGAATCACATGGAAACTTTTTTGATGTATAGCTCTGCCAGCTATTAAATTAATGTAGATATGTGCTTCATATTTTACCGCTCACGTCATCAACGGTATAAACTATTAAGAAGTTTTCACATTTGAAATTTTAACTACATGTATATAGTGGCAGTACCTTAATTTAAGTCACACGTCGGTTATTTGGTCACTTGGAATGACATAGAGCGAAAAAGAAAGTTGCTTAGACAATTTAAAAAAAGTAATCATAGGAACTCAGTAACATATTAATTAATATGTGACAAGAAGGATAAACCAAAGGCAGCACGAACGGAAAGTATAATCTCATGCACATTCGTTTCGTGCTTACTGGCGACTCATCAGTAGGAGCCGGTATTACGCCCTTTAACCACTATATATTTTGGTGAAGAATGTGGGATAATAGGACGGTACAATCTCCTAGACGAATGTGTAAACCTGCAATAGTGAAGCTAACATCATATAGTCTACGACAATGCGACTTCAACGCTAACTCACACTATATAATATATATACCGAGTCTATAAAGGATACTAACACTATGGCTATTGTGTTAGTAACCGATACCAACATTATTGTACCGAAAAGGTACATGGTACTAACACTATGGTTTCCGAGTCGGAACATGGTACCAACATGATGGATATCAATTTATGCTATAGTTCACCGAAATTGAGAATTACAACAATTTCTGAACACCTGTTACTCCAGTAAATCCATACACTCTGGCCTTGATCGATATCAGTTATCACATTTCGCGGTAAGCATGACATCATTCAATTCAATATATAACAGTTAAATACTGTTTGTTGCGGAGAACTAATATATATGCAAGTATGTATTAGGTGTTGCGAACCTAGTAACAAATTAGTTCAGTTGTGACCAGAAGGATAAACCAAAGGCAGCATGAACGGAAAGTATAATCTCATGCACATTCCTTTCGTGCTTACTGGCGACTCATCAGTAGGAGCCGGTATTACGCCCTTTAACCACTATATATTTTGGTCAAGAATGTGGGATAATAGGACGGTATATATATATATATATATATATATATATATATATATATATATATAATATTAATATTGAATTGAATGATGTCATGCTTACCGCGAAATGTGATAACTAATATCGATCAAGGCCAGAGTGTATGGATTTACTGGAGTATCAGGTGATCAGAAATTGTT
This sequence comes from Eudiplozoon nipponicum, assembly GCA_029291075.1. Taxonomy (NCBI): domain Eukaryota; kingdom Metazoa; phylum Platyhelminthes; class Monogenea; order Mazocraeidea; family Diplozoidae; genus Eudiplozoon; species Eudiplozoon nipponicum. The sequence continues at coordinate 36,029 of JAQBSW010004771.1, forward strand.
GTAATTTTCAATTTCGGTGAACGATAGCATAAATTGATATCCATCATGGTGGTACCATATTCCGACTCGGAAACCATAGTGTTAGTACCATGTACCTTTTCGGTACAATAATGTTGGTATCAGTTACTAACACAATAGCCATATTGTTAGTATCCTTTACAGACTCGGTATATATATTATATAGTGTGAGTTAGCGTTGAAGTCGCATTGTCGTAGACTATACGATGTTAGCTTCACTATAACTCAAATTCCAATTACATAATAACTATACCTAACATATTTCAGTTGAAATTCGTCAACGCCAAACTTATGTTCACTCCAGACATCACAACCAAATTAAGATATCATTTAATTGCATCTTTCGAAAAAATAATTTAATCATAGCACATGAATGTTAAAAAATTAACTAAACCATAAAAACCAAGAGCGAACCGAAATTAAAGTAAAGAAGGCACTGATATGATTGTTTATTTGTACACACATTTATATTCACACCGTTCGTATACTAACATGTTTTGCTTTGTCTTTTAACATGTATATCTGCATTATATGATGAATAAAGCCTAATATTTTAGGCAACTCTTTCTTCTGGTTTCCGACTCAATCTGCCCGTTTGCTGTGCTTGTTACTGTGATTCAGAACAATTTATTCATCATATAACCCAATCATGGAACGCCTACTCAGACAAGAAACATTTGATGTTGAACCTAGTGCACCAGATGCAGCAAAACAATGGAATCATTGGTATCGTACATTCTGTGGTCTCCTGAAATCAGTCGAATCCATGAATCCGGATAAATTAGACACTCTTATTTCCTGCGTCTCTTCTTAACGTATATGAACACATCGTTGACTGTGATACGTATGATAATGCTATCAAAACTCTAATGAAACTCTATGTCAAACCGAAAAATGAAGTCTTTGTTCGTCATATACTCGCGACTACTAAACAAGAAAATGGACAAACATTGGATCAATTTAATTAAACGAACATTGGTTGCGCGGGTGGTGATAACAATTATTATAATCAAGGTTGCGGTCTTGATATAAACACCTGACCCATTAATTACTTACATATGTCAGTATAAACTAAGAATTGTATAGTGTAGAAAAGGCAATTCATCCAGTAGACCGGTTTCGTCCTTATTGGGAACTCATCAAGTACTGGCCAGAATTTGCCGCGGACAGGATACGAACCTGGGCACGTCTGCTTCGGAATCTGGTGCTCTAACCACTGAGCTATCCTGCCACACACTACACTACACACAATTTTCAGTTATATACTAACTAATGTAACTTGGTTAGTCAATTTTTCCTTTAGGTGGAGCTCATATGGCATCCATTTAGACCCAAAGTTCCAACTAACCATGCCCAATCTGTCATTACTGAACAGACACCACATTACATGGGGAAGTGGTATTGAAATGAACATTTATATAATTAAACGAACATTGGTTGCGCGGGTGGTGATAACAATTATTATAATCAAGGTTGCGGTCTTGATATAAACACCTGACCCATTAATTACTTACATATGTCAGTATAAACTAAGAATTGTATAGTGTAGAAAAGGCAATTCATCCAGTAGACCGGTTTCGTCCTTATTGGGAACTCATCAAGTACTGGCCAGAATTTGCCGCGGACAGGATACGAACCTGGGCACGTCTGCTTCGGAATCTGGTGCTCTAACCACTGAGCTATCCTGCCGCACACTACACTACACACAATTTTCAGTTATATACTAACTAATGTAACTTGGTTAGTCAATTTTTCCTTTAGGTGGAGCTCATATGGCATCCATTTAGACCCAAAGTTCCAACTAACCATGCCCAATCTGTCATTACTGAACAAGACCGCAACCTTGATTATAATAATTGTTATCACCACCCGCGCAACCAATGTTCGTTTAATTATATAAATGTTCATTTCAATACCACTTCCCCATGTAATGTGGTGTCTGTTCAGTAATGACAGATTGGGCATGGTTAGTTGGAACTTTGGGTCTAAATGGATGCCATATGAGCTCCACCTAAAGGAAAAATTGACTAACCAAGTTACATTAGTTAGTATATAACTGAAAATTGTGTGTAGTGTAGTGTGCGGCAGGATAGCTCAGTGGTTAGAGCACCAGATTCCGAAGCAGACGTGCCCAGGTTCGTATCCTGTCCGCGGCAAATTCTGGCCAGTACTTGATGAGTTCCCAATAAGGACGAAACCGGTCTACTGGATGAATTGCCTTTTCTACACTATACAATTCTTAGTTTATACTGACATATGTAAGTAATTAATGGGTCAGGTGTTTATATCAAGACCGCAACCTTGATTATAATAATTGGATCAATTTGTTCAGATTCTGAAATCGTTAGCTAGGGAGTGCAATTTCAAACCAACTACGGCCGAGGAAAATCGAGACGATGCTCTGCGCGATGCCTTCATCAATGGAATCCAGTCCAATTCAATCAGACAACGTCTCTTAGAACACAACTCACTTAATTTATAAGCGGCTTTTGATCAAGCACGTGGTCTCGAAATGGCGGAAAAGCAATCATTATCATATCAAAACTGTTTGAATTCTGCACACACTGCAACGGTTCAGCCAGTCAGTCCTTCATCAACCTCCGATAAATCTACAGATTATCTTGTTGCTGCTGTTAAACAAAAATATGACTCTTGTGGGTACGATTATCATTTAAGATGGAAATGTCCGGCCAGAAACGCCTTCTGTAAAAGTTGTGGAAACAGAGGACATTTTGAAAAGGTATGCCGCTCTAATAATCATCGCCCAGTGGTTTCGACGCTTCATCCTACCATATCTGCAACTGTATTAGCTGCTGCTCCTGATTGTCTCACCAAATGTGTAATAAATCTAGAAGTCAATAACATAAATTGTCATGCTCTCGTTGATACAGGCAGTTCCTGTAGTTATGTTTCAGAAGCCTTCGTTTTGAAAAATAATTGGAAAATTCACTCCTCACGAGAAACAATAACCATGGCGTCTAGCTCATTATCGAGTCATACCAAAGGCCATTGTTTTGTTTCGATTCAATACAAATCATGTGTTTATATGAAATATCAAGCTATCTATACTTTCTGATCTTTGTACTGACGTACTCCTCGGTCATGACTTCCTTGGATTGCATAAAAGTGTAAATATCTCTTTTGGTGGTCATAAATCGTCATTCACCGTCTGTTTACTGAAACCTGCATCTGTTACGTCCCCGCCTCTTTTCCACCATTTAACTGCTAACTGGAGGCCTATTGCTACGAAATCAAGAAGGTACAATCGAATGGATGAAATATTTATCCGGGATGAAATAAACAGATTAGTTTCTGATGGCATTATCGAACCTTCAACATCCCCGTGGAGAGCACAAGTTCTCGTGGTATCGAATGAGAATCACAAGAAACGTATGGTTGTGGACTACAGCCAAACGGACAGCAAATTCACACTCTTAGACGCATATCCTTTGCCGAAAATAGACCAAATGGCTGAAACCATTTCAAAATATCATATATTCAGCACTTTGGATCTCAAAAGCGCTTACCACCAAATACCTATCCAAGAACATGAAAAGGTATTTACTGCTTTCGAAGCGTGTGGACGCTTGTTTCAATTCCGTCGCATTCCCTTCGGAGTGACGAATGGTGTCTCATGTTTCCAAAGAACTATGGATCATATAATCGCACAGGAACACCTCACAGATACATTTGTCTATGTGGACAATGTCACAGTTAACGGGAGAGATACGCTTGAACACGAAACAAATCACAAAAAATTTCTTAATGCCGCTAAAAAATATGGATTGACCTTAAATGAATCAAAGAGCATTTTCGCAGCTAAAGAAATTACTCTCCTTGGTTTTCAAATATCGAATGGAAAAATTAAACCTGATCCTGACCGATTAAAGCCTTTACAAGATCTCCCACCACCGTCGAATGTGCAATCGCAACAAAGAATTGTGGGATTTTTCGCTTATTATTCGCCGTGGATCTCCAACTTCTCCGATAAAATTCACTCACTTGTTCATAATCGAACTTTTCCTTTGCCCGTCTCTGTGAAACAAAATTTCGATGATCTTAAAAAAGAATTAGCCGTAGCAACTCTAGCTTCTATTCCTTGTGACATTCCGTTTGTCGTCGAAACTGATACCTCGGACGTAGCTATTGCTGCCACTTTGAACCAAGATGGAAGACCTGTGGCGTTTTTCTCTCGGACGTTGACGCCATCTGAAAAACATCACTCAGCTGTTGAAAAAGAAGCCTATGCCGTGGTTGAAGCTATTCGAAAATGGAGGCATTTACTTTTTGGTAATCATTTCAAACGTGTCACTGATCAAAGATCTGTTTCCTTTATTTTTGGCAATCAAAATCGAGGAAGATTGAAGAACGATAAAATTTTGCGCTGGAAAATGGAATTATCACCTTACAGCTTTGATGTTGTCTATAGACCCGGAAGAGATAACAAAGCAGCAGATGCACTAAGTCGATCCTGTTGTGGTGCGCTTCTAAATGGACTGGATTTAAAACAAATACATGATTCTCTTTGTCATCCTGGAATTTCTCGTATGCTCCACATTGTGAAATCTCGTAATTTACCATATTCTATTGATGAAATTCGAAAAATGACCTTGAGTTGTGAAGTGTGCTCTGAAATCAAGCCCAGATTTCCTTCGGCAATTCAAGGCCAATTAATCAAAGCTACCCAACCGTTTGAGCGGTTATCTATGGATTTTAAAGGACCTCTTCCTTCATCAACTCGTAATCGTTAACTACTGACGGTCATCGATGAATATTCTCGATTTCCCTTTGCATTTGCTTGTCCTGACCTTAGCAGTCACACCGTCATACTTCACCTGTGTCAAATATTCGCAATGTTTGGGATGCCTTCGTACATTCACTCAGACAGAGGTTCTTCCTTCATGTCGACCGAGGTACAAAATTTTCTTCGGGAAAAAGGTATAGCTTCGAGTAGAACGACTCCTTATAATCCCAAAGGAAATGGACAGGTAGAAAGAATGAATGGTACCTTATGGAAATCGATCCTTCTCGCCCTCAGATCAAAAAGGCTTTCAGTTGAAAATTGGGAATGCGTGCTGTTGGACGCATTACATTCAATCCGTTCATTATTGTGCACATCTACCAACGAAACTCCTCATGAGCGTCTTTTTCGACACAATAGAAGGTCGACTTTTGGTAACACACTCCCAACCTGGCTTACTGTTCCTGGCAAAGTTTTACTCAAGAAGAATGGTAGAGTTTCTAAATATGACCCCTCTGTGGAAGAAGTTGAACTTATTCATTTCAATCCTAACTATGCGCATGTTCGTTTTCCTGATGGAAGAGAAGATACAGTATCTATCCGTCAATTAGCCCCGAAAGGCTCCGACGCACTGATGAATGAAGCTGGAACTAATATGGGACTCCGTAAAAATGAACCGGTTGTTGCTGATGAACAAACCTCCTATAATGGCGATACCGATAATGATAATGTTAAGGCAAATGGTGAATCTACGGATAACTCAAATGCTCGTGACCTATCAGAGAATCTCAAAAACCTTATCAATCAACAACAATATGTTCATCCTTATAACTTACGAAGTGGAAATGTTTAAATACTATGTTTTCTCAATCCTCTTTGAATTGTTACTATAACATTCTTGTTCCGACTCTGACGCTACGCTACAAATCGCAGTGGAGGAGAATGATATGATTGTTTATTTGTACACACATTTATATTCACACCGTTCGTATACTAACATGTTTTGTTTTGTCTTTTAGCATGTATATCTGCATTATATGATGAATAAAGCCTAATATTTTAGGCAACTCTTTCTTCTGACTTTTCGACTCACTCTGCCTGTTTGCTGTGCTTGTTACTGTGATTCAGAACAGGCACCGCCAGTAACTATTTTCATAACATTATAAGTTTTCTATCTCTCTCTCTCTCTCTCTCTCTCTCTCTCTCTTATATATATATATATATATATATATATATATATATATATACAAGCTTCTCGCAAATTCAGTCTATTCTAATTTTCATTGCAACATGGTTTAAAATCATGGCAGTGTTTAACATAATCTTCCTTTTAAAAAATAACACAATTAATCATCACATACGCACATGACTGCAATAATATGTCCAGTTTGATCAATAATTAAGGCGCGACTGTTACAATTTAGTTAGGATTTCCAGATACAAACGAGCATTTGAACACCAAGATACTGCTATTTCCAAATTTCTTTTGCACGACGCTGTCCTATTAACAGTTTCATTGTTTATTATAGATATTTGTCAATTACACAGAGCTTCAAATCAAAAAGATAACGTCTACAACTTGATACTTAGACAAGAAAAGTAAAATTGGCTAATGGCTATCTTTTGTTAGACAGAAGTAAAACGAACCCTCAAATAATCCTTTAAATCAAGTTTGCAAGCTTGGAGTAAACACCAATCTCATTGTATTTAACCTGTCGTCGAACAACATAACAAAACTACCGCCAGTCGCAACGCGCGGACGCGTTTCGACCTTCCATGATCATCATCAGAATACGACGGCAAACTGACTATCGAGGATCAAACCGCATTGCACATATATGGAAAGCAAAATTAGATATGCGGCTCTCACCTCTAGCAGTCTTGCATACATTGAACGTGACTGGAAATGTCGGCTGCACAATTTCTATGCAGTCACGAACATTAGCTGTTTGTAGCTTTCGCCAAACACATACATATATAGACAATACAATTAAACAATAATTTATTGCGCGTGTGGTGGTAACAATTCTTTAAATCAAGTTTGCGAGCTTGAAGTAAACACCAATCCCATTGTATTTAACCAGTCGTCGACAACATAACAAAACTACCGCCAGTTGCAACGCACTGATGCGTTTCGACCTTCCATGATCATCATCAGAGTACGACGGCAAACTGACTACCGAGGATCAAACCGCATCGCACATATATGAAAAACAAAATTAGATATGCGGCTCTCACCTCAAATAATCAATCATTATCTTAAAAATCATAATCAACGAACCATCCGATAAACTGAAGGGCTTCAAGCGTTCATCATAAAATATATATTCGCATACTTATGTGCCATAAAAATCTCGTACAGACAAGCATTTGATAGGTTTTAAAATGCTTAAATAAATATATCAAAAAGATGAATCTTCATAAATTTACGATACATTAAAAATGCATAGCTAAGAAAATAGAATATGTTATTCCAAAGTTAATCTTTCTTATTAGTCAAGCAATTCGTGTGCTCAAAACATATAACTCTATAAAACTGACAGGAAAACAGCTAGTGGACAATTTCCAACTGAAATTAACGACATTCCATCCGATCATGCTCGGCAATAAAACACAAATGCATTCAAAAACGAGCATATCCACACTAGTGATTAATTATATATAAGATCCATTTATGTAAAATTATGATTTAGTTTATTGTATATTAATTAAAGATAGGAAAACACAAATCGTAGAAGTTGTAATAATTTTCTCTAGTTCACATTGAGGATCATTATATATCAGCATCATATGTCATTCAACCAGTCAACTGTAAATGGATAAATCTTTAACATTGCTAAAACGTTACGAACGTGTTTTATATAACTATATAATATAAATATAATGATTATTCATTTGATATAAAAGACCAAACGTCTCATAATTAAAAAGCTATTCAGACATGAATATAATATAACTATGAGTTCATTTAAGATTGTAAATATAACTTACAAAAATAAAGGACATGGCATAAAAAAATCAAAAAAACCATACTACAAAAAGTCATGTTAAATAGTTGAAATGACTATAAGGATCTCTAAAAGGAAGTGAGTAATAGATTTAAAAAATTACGATAAAATTCCATTTAATGAATAGTTTAAATAAGACGATAACTGTCTGTCTCAATCAACAGAGCGATGGGAAGTTAAACCCGTAGATGTAAAGAAGCTAACCTAATCATACCCATCAGAAAGAACCTCGAGAAGTTTCAAAGTAATGATTGAGACCAAAGAAAAGATTACACCATAGCACCATCTAAATCACTATTGACTAATATAATCTAAAGTATTTAAACATAGTGCGGGTAATTCAAGAAGCTTCCAAATAGATAGTTATTAACAGAAAGACGGAGAGTAGACGTTTACATCAGGCAAGAACAGGTATAGTAGGGTATGTTGAATCAATCCGAACTAATGTCAATGAGTATGACCAGTAAGAAATTTCGCAGGCAGCACAACCCTGATAATAACATTACCAGGATAGATGTTAAATGAACCATAAAACGAACAGAATAGATAAGCGCATCTAGCTAGAAACATCCACATACGGACAAGGGACATAAGCATTAAATCCATCCCACGGATGAAAATTATGCCAATACACAAAATACATGGGTATAACCAGCAACATTGAAAAGTTGGCTATTAGTGACAGCAATACTTCAAAATTTACACAAACACCTGATTAGAAAACAAGTTAAGAAATTCGAAGGAAAGAACAGGTAAAGTTAAATTAAAACATTTATGAATAAATTTATGGACCATTGGCGAATAATCGCAAAAGCTGCATGTAGGACCGACCGGCGCCTGATGTAGAACATTAGGAAAAGTGTTTCTCATCACATAAAACCTTCAATTATTTAGCACTCGTCCAAATGAGGTATACACTTATACGCGATTTCTATTCTAACTTTGCAGCTTGTGTGAAAATGCTAATATGTAAGAAGATAATGTATAATCAAATAAAATTTCCCTAATCTTAATATAAATATTATTCAGCAATATAGATGAAATATTAAAAATTAAAAGGGTAAAATAAATTTATACAGACAAGAAACTGACTCGGTATTTGTAGTTTCGATCGACCATAATTAAAATTTTGTATGGAGCTATCGGCTTGTGAAGAGCATGCCGATACAATTTCATGTAACTTATTTTTCAATAATTCATTGTTAGGAGGGCATTCTGACATATTTACAAATTTTATTTGAAGATTCCTGACGGTGTATAAAATATTGTTGCCATCCCGTAAATTAACTAAGGAATATAAAATAAAATAAAATCACCATCTTTATTTAACTGTTTAAATGGTCTTAAAAGTTCCACAAATGTTAGGTTATTTTTATTACATATGTCTTCAACATCACGTGAAGCTAAAACTGCAATACAAGGAGAGAATAGAAAGTGGATTAAGTCTTCACCATTGACTAAACATTTACTCATCTTCGGATTCTCGCCACATGGGAAATAAAATATACCAGAATAAAAAATGTTAGAAAAATAATATTTGTATTTTACAGCCAAAATTAACTTATTTGTAATCTTTGTATTACATTTATATTTGGTTAAAACGTAGATAATTAAATTTTACTAGTTTGTAGTAATAACTGAAAAACAAATAAGTGTTTAAATAAAATATATGAAAAAATAAACACAAACTATTTAAATAATGAACGTATTGGTGGGCACGATAAAACAAATGCAATGTCACGCCAATGTTTGATGATGCAACATAATTATATGTAAGCATCTAAGAGATTTCTATTTCTGGTTTATACAGTCTCTTTACATATAGCTCACAAGATAAGTACAACAAGATGATTTTAAAATGGTCTATTTTCACTAACCCATTTAGCAATAGGCGGTTGGAGGAAGATATTTCCTCCGACAAAGTTAAAGTGACAATAATCGATAAATTTAAACCACCTTGGCTGATTGAAAAAAATTTTATTTAAAAATAAATTATTCGTTCATTTTCCATAATTTCCTTTGATTAAATACTTGACTGTTGTAGAGGTCCTTTGGTCACTGCCAAAAGAGTGCCTCTAGGATGCCAAGCCCAGAAAATCCATATATGCGGTATGATCATCTAGTTTGCAACACTTAAGTTCCTCTGAACTATCTTTTGAGCTACCATCCTTAACTCCTTTTGCTAACTGCTCTGTATCCTCAATATTTAATAAACCAGCTATAATATTGTAAACGCCCCGGCTTCAAGTAAATGCCGTACGACGTTACAAACTCGGTTAAGGTGCTCTGAATAGAGATTAGTTACTGATATGGGGGCCCTTAAGAGGGCCTGGTAATGCGTTCTCTTGAAGTCTTCAGAGTTTGAAGATGTCCTAGAGCCTTGGGTGGACTCTGGTTGAGTTGTCGCTCCCGTGGTTGAGCTGCAATCACGATGTGGATAGTGTCCTGCAGGTTCTGCACTTAATTGGCTCGTCTCTCCGGTATACCGCAACAAGATGAGTCACGGATGTAGTTAGTTGTTGGTGAAACTATCAAATCACCAGCGTAGGTATTGACAGCCGACAGAACGCACACGCGTGAAGCAGGTAGAATGCAAATGCCACAACTGACTTGCATGGTAAATTACCGTGCTTAAATAGCATGCAATATGTCTACTTGCACACTATTGGTTAAACGTGGTTAAACGGCAATTTCGCTTTTTTCTCATTGGTGCAACGTAAATAAATTTGAATTTAATTTACGCAATATGTCGGCCATTGATTTGTGTCGTTACAACACTTTCCTCTCTGAAAAAAAAAGGAAAAAAAATTCCTCTCTGCGAGGCTAGATAAGAAATGCATGACAGAGTTCGAACCAAGTTAAGCAAAAATATGATGAACCATAAGTGCTGGGCTTAAATATGCTTGTTTGTTGCTTCAACAATGATATGATGCCAGGTAACCACTAGGAATTGCTACACAAATTGTTAGCTCTAGTGGTCGGTCATAGCACGTGAGGCAAAATAGAGCAGTGTAAGTTTTTGGAGCCGCAGCGTGAAGATTTCGAGGTAAATCGCCTCTGAATTTGCCAGGTTTAAGATAAAAACCTAAGCAGGTTGGATCGTTGTCAATGTGTTTGTATACGACCAAAGGAGCTAGAGTGCTCGACGTTGTGGTCATGACATTTGTAGAGTGGTCTTTGTGCAATTGATAAAGTTGAGATATGCATTGAAAGTGGCCTGTACCATGATATGAAGCTGATCACTACTTAGTGTTGCTACACGAAAGCGTTAGCTCTAAGTAGCTGGTCATACCAAAATAGGCAGTGTAATGTCATGTGTGAGAAATACATTATAATGAAAAATATATACATTAAAATCAAAGGTAACTGCATAAAAATATGTACACGAACATTGCCTCAGAGATGGCATAATACCAAAGAACTGTTCAAAAATGCTACACAATTGTTAGCTAAGAACAGCTGGTTATGCCACGTGAGACAAATACGAAAAATAACGTAAGGTTAAAAAAATTTTGATAGTTAATGTTAATGTTTAAAAAAATTAATTGCGCGTTATACAAAGCACGATATTGAGATTGTGGGCAGACGGAGCCTGAGACGTGTGTAGAAGGTTGAACGCTCTCAGGATCAGGTGGTTCGATAAACGGTTTCAACCTGTCTATGCTTACTGATGTCGGTGTAGCGCCTTGCATAATGATGAAGTATTTTGGCTGTCTGAGTAAAATCGGGTAAGGACCGCGATACTTGGGTTGTAGTGGTGCAACAGCATTATTGTTGCGAACGAGTACTCTCTTGCAGCTGTGGAGCTGTGGGTGAACGAAGACTGGACGAGGCGTGTGTCTCGGCTGCTGTTCGGACATGTTACCGAAATGAAGTCGAAGGCGGGTAGCTTCGTTTTGTGGGTCATCTTGTGCCGGTAGTAGACGTGGGAGCTGACTAGGCAGGCGTAGATCCATGCCATACAAGAGTTGTGACGCAGACGTTTTAATGGATTCACGAGTACGGGAACGCATGGCCAGCAGAACTAAAGGTAGTGCATCGACCCAGTTGCCATTAATGGACGAGGATGCTAAAGCTGCTTTGAGTTCCCTATGCATTCTCTCTACCATGCCATTAGCTTGGGGATGGTAGGCAGTCGTCTGGCGTAAGATGCATCCCATGTACCGCAAGGTGGTTTTGAAACGATCAGATGAGAAGCAAGTGCCTCTGTCCGTGATGACCTCATTGGGAACACCATAATTGGATATCCATGCAGAGATAAAACCGTTAGTTACTTCGTCTGCAGAAATGGTGCCAAGAGGTAATGCCGCAGGCCACCGTGTAAATCTATCGATCATAGTTAGAAGGTAGCTGAAACCTTGAACCTTTGTCAGATGAACTATGTCGATGTGGACGATGGCTAGGCGAGAAGTAGATCGAAAATGTTGCAACTTAGAACGAGTGTGTCGTGTGATCTTGTTCTTCTGACAAATTGCACACTCTGAGACCCATCGTTTAACATTCTGCCTAAGTCTGTGACCCCAGAAACGATCTGTAAGAAGTCGGACAGTCGCTTGGCTTCCTGGGTGAGAAATTGAGTGAATTGAATCGAAAACCTTTCTCTGAAGGCTGGTCGGCAGAACTGGCTTGTTGGGCTGCGTACCCGTGAAGTAAACAATTGGTAAGCCTTCCCACAGACGGCATATGAACTTGGTTGGGTGACGGGCTATTGATCTTTGAATGTGAATGTCACCGCGTTGTTCAGTTCGCAGGAGAGTTGGCGTTAGTGCAGGTTCACTGAGTGCCACGGAGTTGACAGTGAATGGTGACGGCGAAGGTGGTTGTAGAGAGACGTCTGGCCTGGACAGGGCATCTGCAATGAAGTTCTGTTTGCCCTTGACGTGAAAGACGTCAAATTGCCATTCGCTTAGACGAGAAAGCTGTCTTTCCACTCTGGCAGGGTACTTGGCGATAGATGAAGTTGCGTTTCGAAGTGCGCTAACTAGTGGTGCATGATCTGTGAAAACAACAAATCTGCTACTGCCAATGATGCTGATAAAATGGCGCACTGCGTCGTGGATGGCGAGAAGTTCTCGGCCGAAAGTGTCGTACCTCGTTTCTACTGGTTGGAGAGTACGCGAGTAGAAACTGATAGGCTTCCGAACTCCGTCGATCTCTTGTTCCAAAGTGGCTCCAATAGCGAATTCAGAAGCATCTGTCGTGAGTAGAAATGGCTTTTCGAAATCTGGATGCGTTAGCATTGTGGCATTTGCTAACGAGTTGATGGCAAGTCGAAGTAATTCCTCGTCTTCGGATGACCAAGCAATGATGGAATTCTTGCTAAGTCCTTTTCGGTTCCGCAGGTGCCTGCACAAAGGATAAAGTTGTTTTGAAAGGCCTGGAAGGAACTTGCGATAATAGTTTAGTACTCCCAGGATTTTCTGCAAATCGCTCAAAGTCCTTGGTGACTTGATATTCTTGATTGAATTCGTCTTTGACGGCAACGGTTGAATACCTTGGGCCGTGATACGATGCCCTAAGAAGTCGACGGATGAAGTTGCAATCTGCGTCTTGTCACAGTTGATCTTGAGTCCGTGGTTGGATAAGCGTGAGAGGACATTTCGTAGATGTTTCGCATGAGATTCTAGATCTGGACTGAATACCATAATGTCATCGAGATATGACATACAATAAGCAGAGTCGTCGCGAAGTATGTTGTCTATGAATCTTTGAAATGTCTGAGTAGCACACTTAAGTCCAAAAGGCATGTAAAGATATTCAAAAAGGCCAAATGGAGTGATGACTGCAGTTTTCTCGATATCCTCTGGTGCTACCGGTATGTGATGGTACGCTTGTCTGAGGTCAATCACTGAGAAGAAATTGCTGCCGTTGAGTTTTTCAAGTAAAGTGTTGATATTTGGAATAGGATATGCATCAGATTTTGTCACTGAATTTAGCTTACGGTAGTCTCCACAGGCTCTGTACGATCCGTTTGATTTAGAGACTAAGTGCAGTGGTGACGCCCATGAACTTTTCGATGGTCTGATGATTCCCTCTTCCAAAAGCCTTGAGAATTCTTCTTGGGCAGCTTTCAGCTTAGCAGGAGCCAGTGGTCGCTTCTTGAGTGCAATAGGTTGTCCTTCTGTGACGATATGATGCATCGTGTTGGAGACTCGTAGCTCTGACTTGTTAAGATCGAAAAGCGATTTGTATTTTCGAAGAGCTGCTGATATCTCTGCTGAATGATGCACTGGGGTTGGCTGAATGACCTGTAACTCCAAACGCTCGGAGGCAAGTGTCCAAAAATGTTGTTCGAGTCTGGTGGAGGGGTCGATGATTTTTTGATTGGCAAGATCAACAATGAGCCGAAATTTTAGAAGGAAATCAAGGCCTATTATATTATGTGAGACCTTGGCAATGATGAAGTTGTGGGAAAATTCACGTCGTAGACCTATGTTGAGTGTGCGGTATTGGCAGCCATAAGTTGGTATGGGCTCGCCTGTAGCTGTTGCGAGAAGAACGCCTAGCGACATCTCGGCCATTGAATCACCTTTGAGAACTGAGACTGCCGCACCTGTGTCTACGATGAACTCTTCGCCAGTTTTGAAATCAAGAAGGTGCAGAAGTTCGTTGGGCTGTTTGGCCGGGTCATGCAAACAAGTAGGCTGGTGATTGCGACCGGCATTGTCTGTTTGGTTCTCTATGTGAAAAATTCGGCGTGGACGAAAAGAGTCGACAGGGATGTCGGATTGTAGTTGGCTTCTTCCCTGTAGCGCCGTTGATGCCGTTGATGTGCAGAAAGTACGGTCTTCTACTTCCTGCGCCAGACGTTTCCCGATACTGATGCACCCTTGTGCCTGCGGTCTGTTGTCCTCTCCGTCAGCTGTGGAAATTGACACTCATTCGGAAATTCTTCGGAACGACAAAGACAAACTTGGCAAGCATAAAAAACTTCTGGTGGTTATAACACCAGTTCTTTGGAGCATATTTATTAAAGGATTGCGGAGATCTCGATCGCCGCCTACCATTATAATTTGACTTGGAAACGAATTTTGGTCGAGCATTCACTTGATTTATCTCGGATTTGGTAATGGCCAATCCTTCTAGAACTTTGGCCATGTTCGCCACTGTTCTCTCTAAAGAGGAGATTCTATCATCTTGCGGGGGTGAAGAAAAGGATGATGGATTCACTTTGGGTTCCAAAACCCTATATTCTAACTCACATCTCTCAGATAAGTCATCTATAGAGAGAGTGTTGGGGAGCTGTCTGGCAAAGAGTTTTAATGTTTGGGGAAGATTGTTAATAAAAACAACCTTAGCCTCATGGTCAGAAATGTTGGTTTTATACCAACGTTTCCGTAATTCCCTCAGTATTTCTATGGGGCCAAGATTTGGCATATCTAACTGCGCATATTTGTTTATTATCTGCTCAGTTTCCGTGGGTCCAAGCAAGGATTCTACCTCGTTTTGTAGGCCCAAAATGGGATTAGGTAGCTTCCTAATGGCCTCAAGCTTAGGATAAATCCGTCGCTGCAATTCAGAAGGTAGTTTAGCAAAAACCTTCGACAGTTTTTGATGACTGTCATAATCAGGAAACGGGGAGAAAGCGGAGTCTACGCGCATAAAGAATAGCTCACTATCTCCATCCCAAACAGGAACATCAATATCTAAAATTGGACCTGACATTTTAACAATCTTACGGGATCTTAAAAGCATAAATTTATAAGCAATATGAAAATATATAAATATACTTTAACGAAACGCTTACCCACAAACAGCTTCCACAGTTGAATGAGCGCAGAACAAAAGCACTTTTTGTACGTAGGAAAGATGAACAGAGGCCCCGTCGGCCTTCTATGCCAATGTATTATTATTTTCCGCAGTTGAATGAGCGCAGACCAGTACGTACGGTGCCGTTTTGTACGTGGGAAAGACGAACAGAGGCTCCGTTTATTATTATTATTATACCCCCCAAAAAAATTCACAAATCCACGAATATATACCCAACAGATTTCCCAGAAAACCACGATCAGGGTTGAAAAGGAAGTCAATTTTATTCATACCAAAAAAGAATCAGAACAATAATCAATATCCTGGAGCGGTCGCCAATATTGTAAACGCCCCGCCTTCAAGTAAATGCAGTACGACGTTACAAACTCGGTTAAGGTGCTCTGAATAGAGATTAGTTACTGATATGGAGGCCCTTAAGAGGGCCTTGGTCGTGCGTTCTCGTGAAGTCTATCAGAGTATGTAAGTTGATGTCCTAGAGCCTTGGGTGGACTCTGGTTGAGGTGTCGCTCCCGTGGTTGAGCTGTAATCACGATGTGGATAGCTGTCGCTGCAGGTTCTGCACTTAATTGGCTCGTCTCTGCCGGTATGACGCGCAACACGGTGAGTCACGGATGTAGTCAGTTGTTGGTGAAACTATCAAATCACCAGCGTAGGTATTGACAGCCGACAGCACGCACACGCGTGACACGCAGGCAGAACGCACATACGACACAACTGGCTTGCATGGTAAATTACCGTGCTTAAATAGCATGCAATATGTCTACTTGCACACTATTGGTTAAACGTGGTTAAACGGCAATTTCGCTTTTTTCTCATTGGTGCAACGTAAATAAATTTGAATTTAATTTACGCAATATGTCGGCCATTGATTTGTGTCGTTACACAAGGTTTATTTAAGGTAAAACTATTATAACACTTTAAATCTATGGATTCTATATTATATTTATCTATAAAATTAATACATCTAAATATAACAATGTTTTCTTTAAAATTGCGTACTTTTCTTGACTAATTTTTATTACTGACGCAGTTATATGTTTTTAACATTTGCCGCTTGCTGCTTGTCTGTAGACAATGACAAATCCTTCCCAAATATTCTAAATAATTTTGATATATAGTGTATTATACAACTGTTCCATTAGTTCCGTTTATGTTCAATGTCTATTAACAAGGCTCAAGTTCACAACGGCGTTGTGCTTTTCCAAGGAGAAATCCTTATAATTTTTTATGATGGTTGTCATTTGAGCCTTAGTGGTTCTGTCAAAGGCTCGCACAATGGCCATATATATCTGACATCTCATCGTGTATGTTTATTTCCTTATATGTTAAGCTTATATTTGTTCCTAACAAGGTTACAAATTTACAGTCATTATCAATGCCTTTTTCGAAAATGAAAGAGATAGACATAAAACAGCCTGTTTTCGGAGCAAATAAAATAGTCGGCAAAGTTTCTGCTGAAGAGGGTGGAGGATTTACTGTAAGTATAGTAGAATTTCACTATTTCCTAAATTTCAAAATGTTTTCTTTGTTGAATTTTATTGAGATGATATATGTATATATATAGTGTTACAAATATTAATACATTTTGATTTGGCAAGAGGACATCTAGGACCATCTAGACTAACATTTAAATTATCAGAACAAAAAGCAAAATAGGATTATGTATAAATGTGGCGGTGACTATAAATTGAAAATATTGTCTTATAGAGGAAGATATTTCCTCCGACATAAAGTATTACTTTTGTAAGGACACTGTTTACACGTTGTGTTTCTATGCAAATGTAGTACTAAGCGAAGACATTTCTATAAACAATGTTTAATTATTTTAGTAAACAAATAACGAAGTTAACTATGTAAGAATTGTTTATTTGTCAGTTTTGAGCTGTCCTGTGTGCCTGACGTATTTTTGGCTTTCTCTGTTTTGGTTTTCTGTCCGTGACTGGCCTGATTTTCCTCAGCAAGATGCATTAATTCCTTTATGTTTATAATTACTGGACTTGCACAATATACACCTGCTATCATTTCGTCTTTTGAATCGTACATATTGGGGACTTTCTGGAACAGGTAATTTAATAATTCTGTTTTTCACGTCTATTTCTTTCCAGATTATTTGTTCGGGTGTTTTGTAACGTGAAAGGTTTCACATTCCGATTGCCTAACATTAAGTATCAAATTAATAATTAAGTACGATCGACATGGAAGCTCATCTTAAGTTTGAGGACACTAGCAAGTTAGCTCAAGACATGGCAGGTATGAATTTAACAGATAGTGAATGAAAGTACAAGCTTGTCAGATTCAATTATACAATTAAAGACTGATCACGATCTGGCATCTATGAGGTTCTCAGACAATAATAGGTTAGGAGCCTCTACAAAATTTGGCGACCGCGCCAGTCCAAGAATATTCAGTCTACCGCAATATAAATCTGAAAAACACTCAAGTTGGGTCGGGGATGCCCAAATGATATTTAGCGCTTATAATATCGTAAACCCTATGGAGAAATTTGTTGCGGCATGGATGGCATTGCCTGAGAATTTCTGAAACGCCTTGGAAAATTTCAGAGACAGAACTGTAGAAGAAAAACCGTATAATGCATTTGAGTTATTAATGGCCGAAATTCAACAGAGATATCAGCCTGGAAGATCGGCACAAATGTGCGAATTATTACGCTTAGAAAAGATGGGGCGTCAACTACCATCAGAGTTTTACGAACGCCTTTGCACGAAAGCTTCCAGGTTGAATATATCCAGAGATGTGGTAAATTCTATTTTTACAGCTGAGCTACCATCTAGGCTTAGAACCACATTAGAAGTATTTGATACAATGAGTATTGATTGGCCAACAAAACTCAGAGGGCTAGACGGAGTGTATAAACAGCAGGAACCACAAGTACATGCTGTAACAGCAGATTCTGTCATGGTGCAGCCAGTTAGGGCAGATACCGAAACCAACCTGACGATACAAGAAACCTTGCGTTACTTATGTAGAGAAGTTGCTAGTATACGTCGAGACATTTCGCAACTTCAGAGTCAGGATAGATATACTAGACGTCGAGGGAGTCACTCGCGTCAACGCTTCGAAGGGCCACGCGGATGGTGTAAGGCACATTGCGAATACGGACGCAGTGCGAAGTGCCAAGGTAAAAATTGTATATACCCGCGATTAGGTGGACCCAGATGGAAAGGAAGCGCTAAACCGGTAGAGAGAAATCCATCACCGGGAAAAGGATGAAACCCCCGCTAGTAGGAGCCGTAGGGGGGTTCCATTGCAAAGGCTCCCAGATATGCCTTTAAAAGGCATACTCAAAGCAAAAGATGCGACTAGACCAAATAGCACCGATACAGAGGGCAAGAGAGTCAGATTCTTACTAAGCGGAGATCTGGAAAACA
This sequence comes from Eudiplozoon nipponicum, assembly GCA_029291075.1. Lineage (NCBI taxonomy): Eukaryota > Metazoa > Platyhelminthes > Monogenea > Mazocraeidea > Diplozoidae > Eudiplozoon > Eudiplozoon nipponicum. The sequence continues at coordinate 54,955 of JAQBSW010004771.1, forward strand.
TTGCCGGATTGTCCAGCAACAAGTTCATTATTAAAGATGAATTATCTGGATTAGAATTTCTAATCGATACGGGTGCTGAGGTAAGCATAGTTAGGTCAGACGTGGTGGAAGCAGATTGCCCCACATTTGATTATCAACTATGGGCCGCTAACGGTAGTCCGATAGGAGTGAAAGGGATGAAAGAAATGTCGGTGACGTTAGGCCAGAAATCTTCCTTTCCGATGGAATTTTCTCGTAGCCGATGTCAAGGACCATATCATTGGCATGGATTTCTTGACACATTTCAAGCTGACATTAGACCCCAAAGCTAGGACTATCGCAGAAGGCGTAGGGATGTCAACACCTACTGAGTCTAACACATCGGCAGTTAGAACAGTTCTTTTACCCCGTCCAACAGTCGCACATGACTTTGCCGATATCATTGAGAAGCACCTAGCAGTGTTTCAGCCTTTCAGTGCCAAAAGGATAGGATTGAAGACAGGAGTAGAACACCAAATAGAATTGGTGGCTCCATTGCCTTGTTCACCAAAGGCTCAACCATTGGCACAACACAAGCAACAAGTTGCTTTGTCAGAATTTCACCAATTGCGCGAAGAGGGGATTTGTAGAAGGTCAAATTCCAATTTTGCTTCCCCAATAGTGGTAGTTCCCAAACCTGAACCGGGTCAATGGAGGGTTTGTGGAAATTATCGTCTATTAAACTCAGTGACGAAGGGTGATTCTTATCCTCTCCCTAACCAGAGTACTTTACTCCGAGATATAATGGGATATGAGGTTTATTCAACTTTAGATCTCCAGAAAGCGTACTATCAGATACCAATGGAGGAAAGTTCGATACCACTCACCGCAGTCAGATTTCCAGGAGGGGGATCGCATGAATTTCTTCGAATGCCTTTTGGTTTGAAAAATGCCAGTCAGACATTCCAGCGTTTGGCTGAAGAAATCCTTCAGAATTGTCCATTTGCGAGGGTGTACATAGACGACATTATAATTTTTAGTCGCTCACGTGATGAACATCGTAAGCATTTGGAAACGGTTTTGACCAGGCTGGAACAATATGGATTAGTGGTCAAACCTAATAAGAGTAACATCGGATGCTCTTCAGTTAAATATCTTGGTCATATACTTTCCAAAGACGGAATTAAACCTTTGGAAGGATAAGATCCAAGCTATTAAGGACGTTACGGAGCCCCGAACCGTGCGCCAGCTGCGAAGGTTCTTGGGCATGATCAGCTATTACCGTCGATTCATTCCAGGTCTAGCCGGAATTCTAGGATCGTTGACACGCCATCTCACTCGTGAAAAGAGCACGATCAAGAAGTCTTGGCCTATAAACTTGAGTCCAGAAGACCGAGAAAATTTCCAGAAGGCCAAGGAAATGCTAAGTGACATAACCACACTAGCACCTGTAGATTGGGAGAAACCATTCGAGCTAATCACAGATGCCTCAGATGTTGCAATAGGGGCAGTGCTACAGCAAAGAGATCAGGACATAGTAAGACCGATTGGGTTTTATAGCCGTAAGCTTAATGATCGAGAAAAGCGTTATGATACGTTTGGTAAAGAGCTTCTAGCAGTGTATGCCGCAGTGCTACACTTTGAGCATTTCTTAGACGGTCATAAATTTAAGTTATTGACCGATCATAAGCCGTTGATCAGTATACTTGGTAAAACAGCGAGGCTTAATTACTCTCGTAGAGTAAATTCCCAAATAACCCGGTTAGCAGAGTTCGATTTCACTGTGTCTCATATTGCTGGTAAAGAGAATGTGGTAGCCGATGCACTTAGCAGACCGAATGAAGCCGATGTCGAGCTGATATTTCAAGGTCCGTTGAAGAATCTAGATGATTCTATGAATGATTTAGTCAGTCAAATCGAGGAAGCGCAAGGATTGGATCCCTTTACGTTAGTCTTGTCCAAAAGACCAGGATATGTTCGTAAGCTCCTGAGTGGCAAGTGGTTGTTATGCGAAACGTCCAGAAGTCAACCACGACCATATGTGCCGTTGGAGTTACGGGCCAAAATTATCCAAGTATTACACGACATGGGACATCCATCCATTAAAGCCACCATTCGATTAATTAATGACAGATACGTATGGCCGCACATGTCTAAAGACATACGGGTATGGGTAAGAGCCTGTGCCAAGTGTCAAACGTGTAAGGTGTGGAGACATACCAGAACCGAGATACAGAATATTGGGATACCAATTGGACGGTTCAGACACGTACATATAGACATTGTCGAAATGCCTGAGGTTAATGGCCACAAATATTTGCTAACTATGGTAGATCGATTTAGTCGCCAATTCGAAGTGGCGATTTTAAAAGATATGACAGCGCAAGAAGTCTTGTTCGCGTTTCTACATAATTGGATATCGCGTTATGGTGTTCCGGAAAAGGTCACTAGTGATCGCGGTAGTCAATTTATGTCCGAGCTTTTCGAAAGATCTCTCAACATCATGGGAACAACTGTATTGCATACTAGCGCATACAACCCACGAGCAAATGGGATGGTAGAAAGGCTGCATCGTGAACTGAAAGCTGCGTTAAGGTGTACTAGTGGAACAAGCTGGATACACGATCTTCCTATAGTACTACTCGCCATGCGCAACAGATATAGGGCACAATTAGGTACTTCAATAGCAGAATTGGTTTATGGAGAACCATTAAGGTTTGCCTGGAGATCTTCTAATAGAAACTCCAAGTAGTCTTGATTGGGCTTCTAGTTATGTAGATTGGTTTGTAGGAGCACTTAGAGATAAGATGTGTCGTTTGGCTCCGACCAAGACTAGAAAAGCAAAAACCAAGTGCTATGTGTCCTCTGATCTAAGATCGGCTTCGCATGTGTATGTAACTAATGAAAATAGGAAGAATTGCCTGACACCATTTTACAAAGGACCATATAAGTTCAAAAGAATGACTGACAAAAATGTCACCATAGAGATAAATGGCATTGAGGATTGTGTTATATTGGATCGTTGCATTCCCCAATTTTTCTGATTAGACGATACGACTAAATTATCAGATGAGTTGAATAACCATCGTTCCATGGACGAATCTGATGTGTGCAATCCCAACAAACAGGCACACAACAAAATGCAGAACTTAGAAGACACGTTGTCAAATATAGCAAAATCTTATTCTACCGATTCACAACATGAAAACTGTTTGGCAATACCAGATGAAACAGAAGAACCAGTGACAACTGTACAGGGCGCGATGCCGACTTCAGGGGCGCCATTATGCACAACTCGTTCTGTAAGAGTACAACGTCAGCCAAAGAATGATGATTACGTCTACTATTAGCCGTCTTTTTTGAGAAGGTGGTGTATGTGGAGGAAGATATTTCCTCCGACAAAATTAAAGTGACATAATTGATAAATTTAAACCACCTTGGCTGATTGAAACGAATTTTATTTAAAAAGAAATTATTCGTTTATTTTCCAGAATTTTCTTTGTTTAAATACTTGACTGTATAAATACTTTGAATTGTGCGCAATTTCAGTTTTCGGTTATCTGTACGTGACTGGTTTTAACTTGCTCGGCCTGCTGCATTTATTTCATTTCCTCCATTTTACGTTTACTCGATCTCCACAATATATTCCTGCTAACACTGTCTTATATTCTTACTTCCGTATATATTGGGGACGTTTTGGAACAGGTAATTTAATAATTCTGTTTTTCACGTCTATTTCTTTCCAGATTATTTGTTCGGGTGTTTTGTAACGTGAAAGGTTTCACATTCCGATTGCCTAACATTAAGTATCAAATTAATAATTAAGTACGATCGACATGGAAGCTCATCTTAAGTTTGAGGACACTAGCAAGTTAGCTCAAGACATGGCAGGTATGAATTTAACAGATATGAATGAAAGTACAAGCTTGTCAGATTCTATTATACAATTAAAGACTGATCACGATCTGGCATCTATGGGGTTCTCAGACACTAATAGGTTAGGAGCCTCTACAGGCGTTCCGCAGAACAACTTAAAACCGTTTGTTTATACATGACTACCTAGGATTGTCATTTACATAGAAGAAAGAGTAGTTGTTATTTAGCTCATGGCAATGTGTCCATCCCCCTCCACAATCATCTTCAGATTTGGTATAAATAAGACGGCATTAATAGCAAAATGTGATGCATAAAATAGGCTTTGATTTGATAAGGGTGTCAATCTGACTGGAGTTTATCATTTGTCCAATTATAACATTTTCCCACTACAGTTTATATCAAATATAATAGTATGAAAATTATTTGTAATATATAGAAAGATACTAGTAAGATAAATACATAAATACAATGAAAATGTAAAAAATACATCTCATTTTCGCAATATGCGTTGAGCCAAATCAATTTTATTTCTTATCAGATAAATTAAGAACCTAGTTTTGAATGCGCTCTGTGCATCTATAGTGTTAGCAAGCCAACGTGTGTGAACGATTACAGACAAATTTCTATTATCCTTCATTTTTGAAGATAACAGAACGATCGATAACATGTCTTTTGCAAACTATGTTGCCGGTTGACTTTGATTCAGGCCAACATATTTTTATGAAGGATCGATCGTATATTACTTATTTCCATTGCATGTGTTTACACTGAATAAGTATGTTGGTTGCATTATTTGTCTTTATTAATATCTCAAGAGCTTTTGAATCTATATATTTTTTGCTTTTATAAAGGTTATTAGTTCAGTTAATATCGATCCGTATATCTTTAGATTACTTAGGAATTATTTATATAATAGAAGCATGTGCATTCAGGTAATTAATTTGAGATGAATATCACCGATAGTAAAGAATGGAACTTTACAAGGATAAAACTACGGATCAACTATATTCAAAATAGTAGTTACGCATTTTCAGACTAAAATCTTTAATGGGCGAATTTTCAAATTTTATGAAGATCTAATAATCATCATTCTCATTGATCCAATAAATGTTGATTTCTCAAAACTATAGAACGCTAGCTATCTAGGATCTGAGTAGTAACCTAATAACATTAGAGTTTAGTATAACTATTAAAATTTAATTTATTATATTCATGATGCTTTTATTAATTATGTATTTGAGATCAAACATCAACAAGAAATCAAGGATTTAAGCATCACTATTCAGTGGATAGCATTTTCTGAGATACGTATTGAAGGAATAGTGGGCCGTGGTTAAAACAGATGGGTGCTAATAAAGAGAAAGTTCTTATAAAATGATATCCAATTACCTATGAATAGTTTTATTAGGCTGGTCCTGAAGTATGCTTCCGCTACTTTCAACACAATGAAATATGTTTTTGTCAAACAAGATATAATCTTTACAAAGAAAATTTGCGAAAAATATTTGTCTTTAGTCCTGCACAATATATGCTAGCAGACTACATTTCAAATCACTGAAAATTTTATGTTTTAGGAAGCCGTACTTATGTATAAACTTATTTCACCTGTATCTGTGGACGAGTGTCAATATGAATCCAATAAATAAGACTCTTTCTGTAGGAGTCATTTATGGACAATCGACGGTCTATCTTTCTTTTGTGGGAAATATTGCTTACCTTAATTAGAATTTTTTTAATCATTAACAGTTATGTATTTCAGATTCACGTTCGTAATATTTGAGTTTCTTGCCATTGTTTAGTGCTGTTTTAAAAATCGTGTCTAGTAATTTTTAATTGCTGTTTCATTGTATACTGTGAAAAGGCAACTCATCCATAGTGGCTAAGGAGTTAGAGCATTAGATTCTAAAGCAAACGTGCCCAGGTTAGAGCCTTATTCAAGATAGATAATTAAAAGTATATAAGGAGTTCCCAATAAAGTCGAAACCGGTCTAGTGGACGAATTTCTATTTAAATACTATACTGTGGGTTGGAAATTTGGATCTAAATGGATGTAATATAAGCTCCATTTAAAGGAAAGGCTAATCAGAAAACGTTAATTAGTATGTATCTGGTAATAGTGTATAGTGTGCTGCAGCGTCGCTCAATGGTTAGAACACCAGAATCCATAGCAGAGGTGCTCTGTTTCAAGCATTATATTGGGTCCACCTATATTTGTTTGGTTGTTTATACGTATTCCGTCAGAATTTATTATTAATGTATCATCCAGTAGAGACTTAATTATACATAATTCTACAGTCAAATTATATATTTGTGCAGTCAGTCCTTTAATCAACGTGTCCAATCCATTAGAAGCTAATTGTAAATCTTACATACATTCTTTATTTTTAATCAAGTAAATATAGGATTTTTCTCGGTTAAAGAACTGTAAACGCCCCGGCTTCAAGTAAATGCCGTACGACGTTACAAACTCGGTTAAGGTGCTCTAAATATAGATATTGTTATGATAGGGGGCCCTTAACAGGGCCTGGTCGTGCGTTCTCCTGAATTATTCAGAGTGTGAAGATGTCCTAGAGCCTTGGGTTGACTCTGGCAGTTGTTCTTTCTGTTGTCGCGTTGTAATCACGATGTGGAAAACTTCGTTCAAGTTCTGCAATTACTTGGCTCGTCTCGCTGGTTGTACCGCAACAAGATGAGTCACGGATGTAGCCAATTGTTGGTGAAACAAATCAAATCGCCAGCGTAGGTATTGACAGCCGACAGAACGCACACGCGTAACGCAAAGCAGAATGCAAATGCGACAACTGACTTGCATGGTAAATTGCCGTGCTTAAATAGCATGCCATAGTAATATATGTCTACTTGCACACTATTGGTTAAACGGCAAGTTTCGCTTTTTTCTCATTGGTGCAACGTAAATAAAATTGAATTTAATTTACGCAATATGTCGGCCATTAATTTGTGTCGTTACAACACTTTCCTCTCTGAAAAAAAGGAAAAAAATTTCCTCTCTGCGAGGCTAGATAAGAAATGTATGACAGAGCTCGAAAAAAATTAAGCAAAAATATGATGAACCATAAATGCTGGGCTTAAATATGCTTGTTGGTTGCTTCAACAATGATATGATGCCAGGTAACCACTAGGAATTGCTACACAAATTGTTAGCTCTAGTGGTCGGTCATAGCACGTGAGGCAAAATAGAGCAGTGTAAGTTTTAGAGCCGCAGCGTGAAGATTTCGAGGTAAATCGCCTCTGAATTTGCCAGGTTTAAGTTAAAACCTAAGCAGGTTGGATCGTCGTCAATGTGTTTGTATACGACCAAAGAAGCTAGAGTGCTCGACGTTGTGGTCATGACATTTGTAGAGTGGTCTCTGTGCAATTGATAAAGTTGAGATATGCATTGAAAGTGGCCTGTACCATGATATGAAGCTGATCACTACTTAGTGTTGCTACACGAAAGCGTTAGCTCTAAGTAGCTGGTCATACCAAAATAGGCAGTGTAATGTCATGTGTGAGAAATACATTATAATGTAAAAATATATACATTAAAATCAAAGGTAACTGCATAAAAATATGTACACGAACATTGCCTCAGAGATGGCATAATACCAAAGAACTGTTCAAAAATGCTACACAATTGTTAGCCAAGAACAGCTGGTTATGCCACGTGAGACAAATACTAAAAATTAACGTAAAGTTTAAAAAAAATTTTTATAGTTAAATGTTAATGTTTAAAAAAAATTAATTACGCGTTATACAAAGCAGGTTGAGATTGTGGGCAGACGGAGCCTGAGACGTGTGTAGAAGGTTGAACGCTCTCAGGATCAGGTGGTTTGATAAACGGTTTCAACCTGTCTATGCTTACTGATGTCGGTGTAGCGCCTTGCATAATGATGAAGTATTTTGGTTGTTTGAGCAAAATCGGGTAAGGACCGCGATAATTTGGTTGTAGTGGTGCAACAGCATTATTGTTGCGAACGAGTACTCTCTTGCAGCTGTGGAGCTGTGGGTGAACGAAGACTGGACGAGGCGTGTGTCTCGGCTGCTGTTAGGACATGTTACCGAAATGAAGTCGAAGGCGGGTAGCTTCGTTTTGTGGGTCATCTTGCGCCGGTAGTAGACGTGGGAGCTGACTAGGCAGGCGTAGATCCATGCCATACAAGAGTTGTGACGCAGACGTTTTAATGGATTCACAAGTACGGGAACGCATGGCAAGCAGAACTAAAGGTAGTGTATCGACCCAGTTGCCTTTAATGGACGAGGATGCTAAAGCAGCTTTGAGTTCCCTATGCATTCTGTCTACCATGCCATTAGCTTGGGGATGGTAGGCAGTCGTCTAGAGTAAGAAGCATCCCATGTACCGCAAGGGGGTTTTGAAACGATCAGATTTGAAGCAAGTGCCTCTGTCCGTGATGACCTCATTGGGATCACCATAATTGGATATCCATGCAGAGATAAAACCATTAGTTACTTCGTCTGCAGAAATGGTGTCAAGAGGTAATGCTGCAGGCCACCGTGTAAATCTATCGATATCCTCTGGTGCTACCGGGATGTGATGGTAGGCTTGTCTGAGGTCAATGACTGAGAAGAAATTGCTGCCGTTGAGTTTTTCAAGTAAAGTGTTAATATTTGGAATAGGATATGCATCAGATTTTGTCACTGAATTTAGCTTACAGTAGTCTCCGCGGGCTCTGTACGATCCGTTTGATTTGGAGACTAAGTGCAGTGGTGACGCCCATGAACTTTTCGATGGTCTGATGATTCCCTCTTCCAAAAGCCTTGAGAATTCTTCTTGGGCAGCTTTCAGCTCAGCAGGGGCCAGTGGTCGCTTCTTGAGTGCAATAGGTTGTCCTTCTGTGACGATATGATGCATCGTGTTGGAGACTCGCAGCTCTGACTTGTTAAGATCGAAAAGCGATTTGTATTTTCGAAGAGCTGCTGATATCTCTGCTAAATGATGCACTGGAGTTGGCTGAATGACCTGTAACTCCAAACGCTCGGAGGCAAGTGTCCAAAAGCTTTGTTCAAGTCCAGTGGAGGGGTCGATGATCTTTTGATTGGCAAGATCAACAATGAGCCGAAATTTCAGAAGGAAATCAAGGCCTATTATATTATGTGAGACCTTGGCAATGATGAAGTTGTGGGAAAATTCACGTCGTAGACCTATGTTGAGTGTGCGGTACCGGCAGCCATATGTTGATATGGGCTCGCCTATAACTGTGGCGAGAAGAACGCCTAGCGACATCTCGGCCATTGAATCACCCTTGAGAACTGAGACTGCCGCACCTGTGTCTACGATGAACTCTTCGCCAGTTTTGAAATCAAGAAAGTGCAGAAGCTCGTTGGGCTGTTTGGCCGGGTCATGCAAACAAGTATGCTGGACATTGCGACCGGCGTTGTCCGTTTGGTTCTCTATGTGAAAAATTCGGCGTGGACGAAAAGAGTCGACAGGGATGTCGGATTGTAGTTCACTTCTTCCCTGTAGCGCCGTTGATGCCGTTGATGTGCAGAAAGTACGGTCTTCTACTTCCTGCGCCAGACGTTTCCCGATACTGATGCACCATTGTGCCTGCGGTCTGTTGTCCTTTCCGTCAGCTGTGGAAATTGGCACTCATTCGGAAATTCTTTGGAACGACAAAGACAGACTTGGCATGAATAAAAAAACTTCTGGTGGTTATAACACCAGTTCTTTGGGGCATATTTATTAAAGGATTGCGGAGATCTCGATCGCCGCCTACCGTTATAATTGGGCTTAGGTACGAATTTGGGTCGAGCATTCACTTGATTTAGCTCGGATTTGGTAATGGCCAATCCTTCTAGAACTTTAGCCATGTTCGCCACTGTTCTCTCTAAAGAGGAGAGTCTATCATCTTGCGGGGGTAAAGAAAAGGATGGTGGATTCAGAAATGTTGGTTTTATACCAACGTTTCCGTAATTCCATTAGTATTTTGATGGGGCCAAGATTTGGCATATCTAACTGCGCATATATGTTTATTATCTGCTTAGTCTCTGTGAGCCCAAGCAAGGATTCTACTTCGTTTTGTAGACCTAAAATGGGATTAGGTAATTTCCTAATGGCCTCAAGCTTAGGATAAATCCGTCGCTGCAATTCAGAAGGTAGTTTAGCAAAAACCTTTGACAGTTTTTTATGACTGTCATAATCAGGAAACGGGGAGAAAGCGGAGTCTACGCGCATAAAAAATA
>JAQBSW010004772.1:0-5000 GCA_029291075.1 Eudiplozoon nipponicum
TGAGTTGATTTCCATAAGACAGTTGGTCGTCGTGCTATGACGATAAGCAGGGATCATTGGAAGACCTCAGTGCGTGTAAATTACTGTTGTTTTTCTATGTTATGCAACTGTATATCTTAAGTTAGCTAACTGCATAATTTCCGCGTTTCTGTCTGCTTAGACAGTATGCGAGCTTTTTAGTAGTCGGAGTCGTATTTCTGACTCAGTTTTACTCTCATTAATCTGGATTACGTTCTAACTCAATGAATATCACAGAGGGTTGAAATGCGTTACCACTTGAGCCCTCTAAGCGGCAAGTCATCTGCATTGAAGTATCTTTTATTTGCCTGCGTTTTATGTAGTTTAAATTCAATGACATTATGCCCTCTTTAGATAAAACTGAAATTGAGGCATATTCATGTTCCAATTTTTTTGTTTTAGTTAAATTATTGTGAAACTGCATTTCAAACGTTTTTTTGTCACAAGGTTTTCATCATCATTGACTACTCTTGCATTTTTCTGTACTGACTTATGTTATTTGCTTCACTTTTCGTTTGGAAAATGTTTCCACTAGGAGTATTCGATTTCATCTCTTCCAGCCCCAACATGACTAATAATTGAATCATTATGGGATTGCGAAGCGTTATTTCTCAAATGTTGGTGTATTGCTTTGCTACCTATTTGTACGTCTTTCTCAAATACCAAAGCTTTCCATTTCATTTCATGCAGGAGCACATCTTTGCTGACTGACCCAATGAAGCCACATTTCCCACTAATGCTCCTATGTGCGCGACTTATGCTTTGGTTTGTTTTTAACAGATTTTTGCGTAAAATGATTTAGACTCATTGGTATTAGCCCTTCTTCTTAACAATAAAGTGTTATCACACACTAAAAAATTTCTTCTTGATATTCTTAGATTGATATTTCGGTCGACACGCTCGCCGTTTTTTACAAAATCCGCGCGGCTCTTCAACAATACCATTTTTTATATAATTAAACGAACATTGGTTTCGCGGGCGGTGATAAAAATTACTTTAATCAAGTTTGCGATCTTGATATAAACACCTGACCCATTACGTTCATACATTTGTCAGTATAAAATTTTTTTTAAATGTATAGAAGAAGCAATTCATCCAGTGGACCGGTTTCGTCATTATTAAGAACTCATCATGTACTGCCAGAATTCTCCGCGGACGGGGCTCGAACATGGACACGTCTGCTTCGGAATCTGTTGCTCTTACCACTGAGCCACCCCATGTAGCGTGGTGTCTGTTCTATAATGACAGACTTGGGATGGTTAATGAAATTTCAAGTCTAAAGTGATGCTATATAGGCTCCATCTAAAGGAAAGACTAACCGAGAAGCATTAGTTAATATATTACTGAAAATGGTGTGTGGTTAGCGGACTGGTAGCTCAGTGGTTAGAGTACCAGATGACGAAACAGAAGTTTCCAGGTTCGAGCCCTGTCTACGGAAAATTCTAGAAAGTATGTAATGAGTTCCCAATAAAGTCGAAACTGGTCTACTGGATAAATTGCCTTTTCTAAACTATAACATAATTAGTTTATTCTGACAAATGTATGTACCAAATATTTTTGTCCTAGCAATTTTACATATCCTTTTGTCGCTTTATATAGCGGTTGTACATTAGTTCTCTATAGATAACCTGTATGCGTAAATAAATAAAAAGTCAATGTCTTCTTCAATTTGTGTTTTTTATAGTAACTAAGGCCATTTGAGTACGATATTATAACCAGATCTATGAATATGATAAAGAGATTTATGCTCTAGTAATTAGGTGGTAACGTGTTACTCGCTTTCCTTCATGGTTTTTTGTAAGAAGTGAATCAGGGCATCGATCGGCAGAATCAACTGGAGTCTGTTTATCCTCAGACCATAATTTCCTTTCGTTTCACGACACTGTCTAGGCGGGTCTAAACTTTGTTCTTTTACAGAATACAAACATTAATTTTTTTTCTTTTTTCGCTACATATATAAATTGGTAATACAACTAATCAATCAGTGATTGTGCGGGTGGTGGTAACAATTCTTTAAATCAAGTTTGCGAGCTAGAAGTAAACACAAATCTCATTGTATTTAACCAGTCGTCGAACAACATATCAAAACTACCGCCAGTCGTAACGCACTGACGCGTTTCGACCTTCTATGATTACCATCAGAGTACGACGGCAAACTGACTAGCATGGATCGATCCACATTGCATATATATAGAAAACAAAATTGGATATGCGGCTCTCACATCTAATAGACTTGCATACATTGTATTTGACTATAAATATCGGCTGCACAATTTCTATGCATTCACGAACATGACCTGTTTTCAGCTTTCGCCACGCACATATAGAAAATACAAGTAAACAATAATCCATTGCGCGGGTGGTGGTAACAATTCTTTAAATTAAGTTTGCGAGCTTGAATTAAACACCAATTCCATTGTATTTAACCAGTCGTCGAACAACATGACAAAACTACCGAAAGCTACAAACAGCTAATGTTCGTGCCTGCATAGAAATTGTGCAGCCGACATTTCCGGTCACGTACAATGTATGCAAGACTACTAGAGGTGAGAGCCGCATATCTAATTTTGTTTTCCATATATATGCAATGCGATTTGATCCGCGCTAGTCAGTTTGCCGTCGTACTCTGATAATGGTCATGGAAGGTCGAAACACGTCAGTGCGTTGTGACTGGCAGTAGTTTCGCTATGGTGTTCGACGACTGGTTAAATACAATGGGATTGGTGTTTACTTCAAGCTCGCAGACTTGATTTAAAGAATACGCAACAATTTGATATATTTTAGAAGAAAGCAGATGCACTGGTAGCTGTGGTGATATTTAGTCTATAAAACATGCTTACTTACATGATAAAATAGTATCGTCTTCAGATCTAACCTGGATTATATTTTGCTTAGTTTTATTTTGTTGAAAAATATTTTTACTCTATTATGATATATAGCCAGATACCCTGTATTCCCAAAGAGCTATATATATATATATATATATATATATATATATATATATATATATATATATGATTACAGTCTGAGGTCTGCTGTTTGAGTTATCAATCTCAATATACGAGTTTTCGTTCTTATCTACTAATACATTTTCCTTGCTTAGCATATTTGGCAATTGAATCGCGTACCAGGCGAATTTACAACGAAACAAGCGAGAAAATGATTGATGATCGTTGCTTACATATCCTTCAATAAATTAATCTAGCCAGTCCTTCCATATGGTTTGTTTATACCGGACTACATTGCCTGGACCCAGTTTTTGGAATTAAGACTACCTCGATTATGCCTAGGAATGCACATAACTCAGTTAAATATAACGAACTAAGTTTTTTCAGATTCGCGTTTCTTTAGCATCTTTCAACAGTTTGGACATTTGATGTGATTTAAGTGGGTAATTTTATTGCCCGACTGGTAATTTGTGTTGTGTGCAGAATTTTTTCTGACTGGCTACAAATACCAGTCTAATAATTGTTAACATCATGAAAATAAATATCAATATATCATGCGTTCATTACAATAAATATGGCCATCAATCACTGACTATTCAATTAACTTGTATGAATGTAACGAAATCGGCAAACATGTAATACCCGTGATTGCGTAGACGATGTGCTGCCGACAATCCAAACAAGCACAGTGTACAATATTTTAAATCATTGATTGCGCGGGTTGTGATAACAAGTTATTAAACTAAGTTTCAGAGCTTGAGCTAAACGACAATAGCATTGTTACTAATAAGTAGAAAAACAGCAAACTACCATCGGCCGCACGTACTAACACGTTTCGACCTTTCAAAGTCATAAGAGCGCGATAGGAAATTAAATAACGAGAATCAAACTGAAACGTATGTCTATGGAAGGAAACGCAAGTATGTAGCTATCATTTTTAGCAATGTAGCTTAGACATTTTACAGTCAGGTACAATACGTGCGAGACTACTACAAATTTGTGAACCGCACATGTAATTTTTCTTTCATTATAGATGCAATCCTATTTTATGTGGCAGACTGGCTCAGTGATTAGAGCAACAGATTCCTGAGCAGATATGCCCAGGTTTGATCCCTGTCCGAAGCAAATTCTGGAAGTACGTGAAGAGCTCCAATGAGGACGAATTAAGTCTAATGGATGAATTACCCATTCTACATAATAAAATACTTAATTTATGCTAACAAATACATGTATATAATGGGACTGGTTTATATATGATGATCGCAACCATGATTTAAACAATTATTAGCATCGCTTTTGTAATCAATTTTAGTTTGATTTATCCTCGTTTATTAGTTTTCGGTCGTGCATTTCTGATGATTTTAGAAAGGCGGAACACTTTGGTATGAGGGACTGACGGTAGTTTTACTAGGCTGTGCATCTGGTTAGTTACAAAGGAATTGCTTATCTAAAGCACGCAAGCTTGATTTAATTAAATACAGTATACGTAAGACTAATGAAGGTTAAAGTTAATCCCTGCTGGTTAGTTTTCTATTTATGAGCAAGAAAGTTTAGAAGGCGTCACTTGACGAACATTAGTTTTTTAAAAACACCACGATTGTTAAAATAAAATTTTGAATCCGTGTATATTTTCGATTAAGGAAGAATTCGAGAGAATTTTAGACTAGACAATGCTAGCAAAGAGAATAACACTTCCGCAATATCAACACATGTTTAAAACTCATCCTTATAACTGGATGGGTCTCTTTATATCTAAGAAGCAAGGCAATACATAACTTCTTGAATATCCAAAGCTATTAATTGTGACATTCTCTTGCCACCGCTGAAAAACTACATTAAATTTTCACAAGAGCGTATCGTTCACCAATTCAATTCATTGGATCATATTTTGGGTTAGATTCCAACAACTTCATCTCATTCAACTGTTTTTTGTTAAATGAGAATACGTAGCAGGGTGACCACGTGTCTGGTAACGCAGTTCCAGGTCTATCTATTCTCTGGTTCTAAACATACACTGTAATTGCCTCAGAATTC